>JAKFHU010001027.1:0-45167 GCA_023783475.1 Daubentonia madagascariensis | reverse complement strand
ATTTGAAAAGTATTTTTCTCCAGTGTATTTCATTTTGTATCATTAAACAATAGAGCAAGGGTTTTTCTTCCTATCTCTTTTAGTGTTCAAAATCTTTTACCTTTTAAATCATAGCTCTTGGATAAATTCTAACTCTAAACTCTATTTAGTTTTGAAGGAATCTGTTCTTCTGCAAAGCTATAAAATCCATCTTAAGTGGCAAAGGTTTAAATGGGTCAGACCCATTTCTTGGGTCAGAAATGTACCATATTTATCTAATAAGAAAAGCAAGCAACAAGATCTTTTAGGGTTGTTGGCACTATTTTACCCCCACAGTAATGGCTGCTTCAGGAGACTCATTTCTGGTTTGTGTGCTTATTGTCAATTCTTACAGAGGTTTTATACTTTCTTGTTGGGCTAGCAAGCTATCTCCATTGTGATTCCAAACTGATTATGGAAAGAAACACCTATAAAATGCAAAATAGGAATAATATAAGAAGGGCTTTAAGCCAATATTAGAAATGAGTCTTACTATTAACGGTTTTAAGCATCTAGTGGCAAAGCATTTTTCAGTTGAATGCCTTAGAGATGGAGATTCATTACCCTCAGACACTCCCCTCTCCCTGGCTGAAGGGAACCTTATGGACTCAATCACAGATCCACTGAGCAGACAATGCTCCATTTACTACAGTCCAGGGGAGAAGGTCTGGTGCTATCCTGGTAAAATGCATTGCTAAGCAATGAGTAGAAATATTAATAGACAAATTAATCTCTTGCTCTGTTGTTTATAATAGTGCCCTTCTGTATAGAAATTGAGAAGAGAATGATTCTCAAACTTTAAAGTACTACAGACTACCTGGAGATATGGTAAAATGCTGATTCTGGTTCTGGAGGCCAGGGGTGATGAGTGTGCATTTCTAACAAGATACCAGGTGATTCCGATACTGCAGATTCATGGATCACAGTCTGAATAGCCAAATTGCAGGCAGAGAAGGAGCCAGCAGATAGAATAAGAATATCCACAGGCAGCATTAAAATTAGCAAGTAAGATCTAAAGAAAAGGTTGTAAGGATCATTTGGCATTAGAAAAATTCCCTGTAGCAAAGTTATAAAGGTAAGAAATAGACAATGACCCGCAACATTGTCTGCACATTAGATTCACCTGCAGAGTATTAAAAAACCTGATGCCCTGGTGCCCAAGTATGAGGACCAGTTATGTCTGAATCTCTGGAGATGGAGCCCAGACACCAGTGTATTTGAAGCTTTACAGGTGATTCCAATATACAGCCTTACTTGAGAACAGGTGCTATAGAGGGTGCCTTATTTAAAACCAATCTCATTACCTGCACATTTAAATGAGGCCAACTAGTAGACATGCATTTTAGGCCATAATTTATCATCTGCCTACTCCACATTCCCAGCTGACTATAACCAAAAGAGAAAAATCATTCATTAGAATTGATTTTCATTTTAAAATGTCAGTTGTATTAGAATGCAGGAGATAAAAAGGTAAAGAAGGCTTGATTACCAGTATAGCCTGTTCCTTTCACTTAACCCCCAACTAATAGGTGTCTCCAAAATGGATCTGTTCATGCAGGGAATGACCAGTGGAGGCTGTGCTACCATACACCTTCACACTCAGATGATTCCCTCCAGTAGATAAGGACATAAGTCCACTGCCTGTCATTTAATCCATCACCAGGAGGTAAACAAAATATGTTAAAAGGGATTCCTATTAACCCTTTAGGGATGCCCATAAACAGGGAAAGTGCTTGAAAACAGTGGGTGCAGAGCCCTGCAAATCTGCCTGCCAAAGATCACCGTGAATGCACCTGAAGTCCACCCAGGTACTTAGCAGGCTGGGGCAAGGGAGCACACACCCCAAGGACAGAGGAAGTTTTGGAGAGGGGAGGCTTAGGAAAGACTTGGGCTGGTGCTGGGTGATTCTAAGAAGGTTGATTAGGTGATGTACCCTGGTAATTTTTATAAGAGGAAAGTGTTACCTAGGTCAGTCAAATAAGGGCTTGCTGAGTTAACATGCTCTCAGAGAACACTTGTCTCTAGTCCACATATTTATGCACTGGCTGGTCTGGTTCTTCCTTATGCTCTAACAAAAAGTATCATGTTCATTTGGGAATACTACAGCCTACATGCTCACAACCAGGGCTATTCTTCACTTTCTCATCATTCACTTGAGTCAGTTAAGTACAGATGAAGAAAGAAGAAGGAAGAGAAGGAGAAAGAAGAAGGAGAAAGAAGAAAAAAGAGGAAGAAAGAAGACGGCAGAGGAGGAGGAAAGAAATCAGAATAAAAGGAGTAAAAAGAAGAGCAGATTGTCCAAAATATTCTATGTCAGAAAGTAGAGTATTATTTTCTTCCATTCCTAGGGCCTGTATAGATTAAAATTTCTACAACTGACCCTGAATTATCCTCCAAAGACAAAATATTTCCCATTACATGACAATGAGCATATTTCAGTCTCATCTAGGTAATTAATATTTTTGGGATATTGAGAAGTACATATATTTTCCAAAATTCTAACTTATAAAACTAAAGTGTTTTTTTTTCTTACGTATGTGTATTGTCATTATTTATAATAATCTTCGTAGACTATTTGGAAAAAAAATTTACCAATAACAATTTAGGTATTAATAAAACAAATTCATAGAAAAAATGTAAAGTCAAAAGCATGGCACTAAAATGTGTGTGTGCATGTATGTGCATAATCAAGCTTTGTATAAACATGAAAAAACTAGCAGGAAATGCTGTTAAATATTAACCTCAATATTTGGATGAGGGAATTGTGTTTGGTTTCATTTTATGTCATTTTTATATTTTCTGTCTTTTTGAAATTTGCTATAGTGTATTCAGCTATTGATATATTGTTGTTTTTTAATATGAATATTAGTCCCTCCTAAAGCAGTCACTGTCTCTTGAATCCATGAGATGAAACATCTATTTTCTTCTTAAAGTGATGGAGTTGAGAATAGTCCCCTGATCAAATCACCACCCAGCTACCAACCGAAGATGATGCTAGCGTCTCCTACAGACTTACCGACCAGGTTTTATACTAAAGGGAATTCCAACACTGCATCATGCAGGAGATAAATCAATGAACAGTTGATGTCCCAATACTCTGACTAAGGTAATTTTTATTAGTTAGCTTCTACTGGATTATTTTTTGGCAGCAAACAACCCCCAAGTTCCAGAGAATAACAAACTAAGGATTATTTCTCTCTCTGGCTGTATGCCAGCTGGGGCCCCATCCACACCACTGCAAGTGTTTTATTCACACAGGGCCAAGGCTAAATGCACACCTGCCATCTCTCCTTCCAGGCTGAGAAAAGAGCACTTGGCAGAATCTGGCTATGGCTCTGGAAGCTTCTGCTGCAAAATGGACATGTCACTTCTGCTCATATTCATTCCACTTGCCACACTGTGTCTGGGCCCAGCCTGACACTGATGGGGAGGGGTGCAGTCCTCCACAGGAGTCACTGCAACTCTGACAGCAGTGGGAGAAAGGCTGATTCTCTGGGGGATTGGAGGAGGAGGAGTGAATAATTGGAATCTTCCAAACCTTAGTCAAAAAAGGAAGATCATAAAGAAATAAAAAAGTTCACTAAAAAACTATGAAATGATGATTGCCTGTTTTTTTTTTGATGTCATACTTGAGCATGCTAATGAGCCTGCTTAACTCTGATCTGACAGTCTTAGGGAATGTTCCACTGTAGTCAAATAATATATCATACAAATGATAAAGGTACAGAGTGTTTACAGCCTCATAAGGTTAGAGGTCAACTGGCAGGAATTAGAGTTTATTTTATAGTCAAGGAGATCCACAGAAATATGATCATCCGTAGAGTTACCAGTACTCTAATTAATACCTTCTGCATCTGCCCATGACCATATAATTTCAAGCATTTTCCTTAGCGGATTTCATAGTTCGATACTTGAAATTCAACGACCAATCCGATTCTCTAACTAACTTTTTTTCTGATGTATTTAGCTGATACTGCAGCACTCACTTTAGGGGGTTAGCCTAATGTTCTTGCCCTAAATCATATATATATGCTATACTTTCACTTTTTGTTTTATATTTGTGAAGCCAAAAAAGTTTCAGACTCAACACTGGTTTGGTTCATGAAAAATAATGAGAAAAACTGAAAACTAGAAAATGGAGGATTTAGGTTAGATATTTAAAACATATTTTCTGAAGTTGACCCTGAAATAGAATTTTGAAAAAGTTCTATAATCCTAGATCTAAGAGAATGAGCCAAAAAAAAACCAAAATGTCCACCCCTTCCATCATCATTTCACTTGGTGCTTATACTTAAAAGTTACATAGTAAACATGTGCAATTTGTCTTGTTTTCTATCTATTTCAAATGTAGGCTTCCTTTAACTGATGCTAAAGCAAGCAAAAAAGATCATGAGACGTTTATCTTTGCTTTTCTTCAGGATAAAAACACATTGCATGTAAAAGCTTAAAAAATGGTTCAACAAAACATTTCTGTAATGTTTCATTGCCAGCTTATAGAACAACTCACCTAATATATGTGCATGCTGAGGGGATGCAGTATGTACCCACAAGAAACAACTGGAAAAAAAAGTCTCTTTTAGTTAATATTGCACATGGATTATAAACCAAGATTCTGTAATTCACTGTGTCTAAATTGACACTATTGGCTCAGTTCATTTGCATTACACCAAAAGGAAACTCAGCATGATACTAGTCAGAATTTTGGGACTTGTAAAAAGAAAGAAAAAATTGAGTTTCACTCCCCACTTTTCAGACCAGTAGGCAAGATATTCCTTCCACATTAAACATTCATGGAGTGACATACCCTGTTTCCACTTGGGCTTAAATTTTTTTATTTATTTCAGAATATTATGGGGGTACAAACACTTTGTTCCTATACATCTATACATTGCCTATGCACTGCCCAAGTCAGAGTTGCAATCATGGACATCCCCCAAACTGTGCACCCTGTACCCATTAGGTGAGAGTTTTCCCATCCCCTCCACCCCACTCCCACCTGCCTGACCCCTGATGAATATTATTTCAATGTGTGGACATACGTATTGATCAGTTACTACCAATTTGATGGTGAGTACCAGTGGTGCTTGTTTTTCCATTCTTGTGATACTTTGCTTCAAAGAATGGACTCTAGCTCCATCCAGGATAATACCAGATGTGTTAATTTACCAGATATACATATCTCACATTTTATTAATCCACTCATGTATTGATGGGCACTTGGGTTGTTTCCACATCTTTGCAGTTGTGAATTGTGCTGCTATAAACATTCACGTGCAGATGTCTTTATTATAGCATGTCTTTTTTTCCTTTGGGTAAATACCCAGTAGTGGGGTTGCTGGATCAAATGGTAGTTCTACTTTTAGTTCTTTGAGGTATCTCCATATTACTTTCCATAGAGGTTGTACTAATTTGCAGTCCCACCAGCAGTGTATGAGTGTTCCTATCTCTCCGGATCAATGCCAACATTTGTTGTTTTGGGATTTTTGATAAAAGCCAATCTCACTGGAGTTAAGTGATAGCTCATTGTGGTTTTGATTTGCATTTCCCTGGTGATTAGAGATGTTGAGCAATTTTTTATATGTTTGTTGGCCATTATTCTTTCTTCTTTTGAAAAGTTTCTGTTCATGTCCTTTGCCCACTTTTTAATGGAGCTGTTTGATTTTTTCTTGTTGATTTTCCTAAATTCTGTATAGATCCTGGTTATCAGCCCTTTATCAGATGTGTAGCATGCAAGTATTTTCTCCCATTCTGTAGGTTGTCTGTTCACTCTAGTGATAGTTTCCTTGGCTGTGCAGAAGCTTTTCAATTTGATCAGGTCCCAGGTATTTATTTTTGTTGCTGCTGTGATTGCTTTGGGGGTCTTCTTCATAAATTCTTTGCCTAGGCCAACATCTATAAGAGTTTTTCCAATGTTTTCTTCTAGAATTCTTATGGTTTCATGCCTTAGGTTTAAGTCTGTTATCCATTATAAGTTGGTTTTTGTGAGAGGTAAGGCATCAATCTGCCAGACTTCAAACTATACTACAAGGCTATAGTAACCAAAACAGTATGGTACTGGCTCCAGAACAGAGACATAGACCAATGGAATAGGACTAAGAACCCAGATATAAAACCATCTTCATGCTGTCATCTGATCTTTGACAAAGTAGACAAAAACATACACTGGGGAAAATAATACCTATTAATAAATGGGCTTAAATTTTTTTATCAGACCTCATATGCAAAATAGTCTCCAAAGTTCAAAGATAACATGATTTTACAAGTGACTCTAGAAATAAAGGAGCATTTCTTGGAAGACTAGAGCAGAACATCCACCCATAGTTAAAAGAAGTCTTATCCAAAACAAGCAGCCTCCAAAGGAAACAGTGGCTCTGAGAGAAGAGGGAAGAACATATCTGAAAGGATGGCCTTGCTAATAAACTAAGAAAACTAAACTAACAGGGGTAAAAAAAAGGAGAAAACTCACACACATAATTGCCCCTTTGAAGGGAAAGATCACAGCACAGCTGCCCCTTTGTTTGATTAACAACCTGTGGCTTAAATTGTTTTATTTGAGAGTTTAACCCTGACCAGACACCAGGGGTGAAAGCTCCCCTACAAAATTCCTGCTGTCACCAGACCACATTCCAAGGATCCTGATAAGCCAGGCTCATAGAGTAGAGAAAAAAAAAAGGAAGAAGAGATGCAGCCATTTCACAGCCATTTTCTCCTATCAGCTGGCTGAAATCACTTTTATCTTTCTCTTTGTCCCCATAAAAACACCAAAGCCCTTATCCTCCCAGCCAGCATTTTTCCTTTCTTTCTCTTGTGCTGCACCATTCCCACCTTTGGGAAGTAAAATAATCTTTCTTTCTTTAAAACTATTCTAATCTTTGTGTCAAGAATTCTTTCTCATCCCACATTATGAATCCCCACCCTAACATTTGGTGGCTTATATGGGGAATCACCTCTCTGTCACCATACCGGGACTTCACTTTTCCACCTCTGTCTTGGGGAAATCACTCTTTTATCTCTGTGTGTGGACATCACAGTTCTACCTCTGTATGGGCACTTCACTTTCTGCCTTGGTCTTGAGACTGCTCCCTCCTCTGCTGCACAGATCTCAGGACATCTTTCTTGGTGCCCTCAATACCAATTGGAACTTGGTAAGTGTCTAGGGCTTTGGAAATGCTTATATACTCAAGAAAGAGTCAACAGCTTCATGGTTATTGAGGAACCCGGTGCTGGGTCTGCCACTCTTGGAAAGGTGTCTTGGAAGAATGCCCCTAACTACCTCCTCCCAGATTTCACCCAGACCCAGGGATGCCTGGCTTTGGGGAAGCTCCACTCCAGGTTTCAATCTGGATCAGAACTCAGGGATGCCTGCTTTCTGGACAGCACCCTAAATTTTGTTTCGGTCTGACTTAGAACTCAGGGATGCCCGCTGGTTGATCAGCACCTCAGGCCATCTAGTGGGGGATGCCCTACACAGTCTGTCAGTGTTTTGATGTGTGACCATTCCTAAAGTTCTTCCCCTTTCTTTCTCCTTGTTATCATCATGGGCAACGTTCATTCAGTTGTACCTAAAGACTCCCCACTGGGATGTCTCCTTAAGAATTTGAAAACTCTGGAACTTACTGACCTCCAACCAAATGCTTAGTCTTCTATTGCAATACAACCTGGCCACAATATAAATTAAATGACCAGGATATTTGCCCTGGGAATGGATCTCTCAATCATAATACTTGACCATTATTGCTGCTGGCTTGGCAAGTGTTCTTAAGTTCCCTACGATCAGGCTTTCTTTAAACTTGTTAGACATTCTGACCTTTCTTCTGCTTGCCACATATTACTTCTTATCCCTGCATCTCTCCCACTGTCTTCACTTTCCAGATAATGTTTCTCTTTTTTGGCTCCCCCATGTTCTCTGTCCTCCTCCACCTCCTCCATCTCCAACACTCCAAAACTTGAAAAGGAGCCTCAAATTCCACAACTGGAACTTTTATTTTTTTTTTTTTATTTTATTTTATTTTTTTTATTTTTTTAATTTCAGAATATCATGGGGGTGCAACATTTTGGCCATACACATTGCCCCTGTTCTGCCCGTGTCAGAGCCACAATCGTGGTCGTCTCCCAAACTGTGCTCCCCACATCCATTCAGTGAGAGTTTTTCCCATCCCTTCCACCCCCCTCCTGCCCGCCCGCCCTCTGATGAATGTTACTGCCCTGTGTGATGTAAGTGTTCATCAGTTAGTACCAGTTTGATGGTGAGTACCAGTGATGCTTGTTTTTCCAATCCTGTGACACTTCGCTTCGAAGAATGGGTTCTAGCTCCGACCAGGATAATACCAGATGTGTTAATTCACTGTTGTTCCTTATTGCTGAGTAATACTCCATGGTATACATATACCACATTTTATTGATCCACTCGTGTATTGATGGGCACCTGGGTTGTTTCCACAACTTTGCAATTGTGAATTGTGCTGCTATGAACATTCGAGAGCAGATGTCTTTATTATAAAATGTCTTTTTTTCTTTTGGATAAATACCCAGTAGTGGGATTGCTGGGTCAAATGGTATTTCTACTTTTAATTCTTTGAGGTATCTCCATATTCTTTTCCATAGAGGTTGTACTAATTTGCAGTCCCACCAGCAGTGTATGAGTGTTCCTACCTGTCCACATCCCCGCCAACATTTGTTATTTGGGGATTTTTTGATATGAGCCAATCTCACTGGAGTTAAGTGATATCTCATTGTGGTTTTGATTTGCATTTCCCTGATGATTAGAGAAGTTGAGCACTTTTTTATATGTTTGCTGGCCATCATTCTGTCTTCTTTGGAAAAGTTTTTGTTCATGTCCTTTGCCCATTTTTTAATAGGGTTGTTTGATTTTTTCTTGTTGATTTTCCTAAGTTCTGTATAGATTCTGGTTATAAGCCCTTTATCAGAGGTGTAGCATGCAAATATTTTCTCCCATTCTGTAGGTTGTCTGTTCACTCTAGTGATAGTTTCCTTGGCTGTGCAGAAGCTTTTCAATTTGATCAGGTCCCATGTATTTATTTTTGTTGCTGCTGTGATTGCTTTTAGGGTCTTCTTCATAAATTCTTTGCCTAGGCCAATGTCCATAAGAGTTTTTCCAACATTTTCTTCGAGAATTCTTATGGTTTCATGTCTTAGGTTTAGATCTGTTATCCATTGTGAATTGATTTTTGTGAGAGGTGAGAGGTGTGGGTCCACTTTCAGTCTTCTACATATGGCCATCCAATTTTCCCAGCACCATTTGTTGAATAGGGAATCTTTTCCCCAGTGTACGTTTTTCTGGAATTTGTCAAAGATCAGGTGACTGTATGAGGTTGGTTTTATATTTGGGTTCTCAGTCCTGTTCCATTGGTCTACATGTCTGTTCTTGTGCCAATACCATGCAGTTTTGGTTACTATAGCCTTGTAGTATAGTTTGAAGTCTGGTAGACAGATGCCTCCCAATTTATTCTTTTTGCTTAAGATTGCTTTGGCTAGACGGGGTCTTCTCTGGTTCCACACGAAGCGTAGAATTATTTTTCTAGATCGGCAAAAAATGATGTTGGTATTTTGATAGGGATTGCATTGATTCTGTAAATTAATTTAGGTAGCAAAGCCATTTTTACTATGTTGACTCTGCCTATCCAAGAGCATGGTAAGGTTTTCCATCTATTTACATCCTCTGCAATTTCCTTTCTCAGTGTTTCATAATTCTCTCTATATAGGTCTTTGATCTCCTTAGTTAGATATATTCCTAAATATTTAATTTTCTTTGTTGCTATTGCAAAAGGTATAGCATCTTTAATTTGTTTCTCGGCTTGATTGTTATTAGCATATATGAAGGCTATGGATTTGTGTGTATTAATTTTGTATCCTGAGACTTTGCTGAATTCATTTATCAATTCCAGTAATCTCTTGGTTGAATCTTTGGGGTTTTCTATGTATAATATCATATCGTCTGCGAATAGTGAAAGTTTGACCTCTTCTGCCCCTATCTGGACGCCCCTGATTCCTCTGTCTTGTCTAATTGCTGTGGCCAGGACTTCCAGCACTATGTTGAAAAGAAGTGGAGATAGTGGACAACCTTGTCTGGTGCCAGTTTTAAGGGGGAATGCCTTCAATTTTTCCCCATTCAGTATGATATTGGCTGTGGGTTTATCGTATATGGCTTTAATAGTTTCTAGGAATGAGCCATCTATGCCTATATTGTTAAGAGTTCTTATCATAAAAGGGTGTTGGATTTTGTCAAAAGCCTTTTCTGCATCTATTGAAAGGATCATAATCTTTGTTCTTGCTTTTATTTATATGGTGAATTACATTATAGATTTGCGTACGTTGAACCATCCCTGCATCTCGGGAATAAAGCCCACCTGATCATGATGGATTATTTTTTTGATGTACATTTGAATTCGGTTTGCAAGGATTTATTGAGAATTTTTGCATCTATATTCATAAGGGATATTGGTCTGTAGTTTTCTTTTTTTGTTGTGTCCCTTTCCTGGCTTTGGTATCAAGGTGATATTGGCTTCGTAGAATGAGTTTGGGAGGATTCCATCCTTCTGGATATTTTCAAATAATTTCTGCAGTATAGGCACCAGTTCTTCTTTGTAGGCTTGGTAGAATTCAGGTGTGAACCCATCTGGTCCGGGACTTTTTTTTGTGGGTAGATTTTTAATTACTGCTTCAATTTCGGTGCTTGATATTGGTCTGTTTAGAAATTCAGTTTCTTCCTGGTTGAGCCTAGGGAGGTAGTGTGTTTCTAAGAATTTGTCCATTTCCTCCACGTTTTCGTGTTTGTGGGCATAGAGATTTTTGTAGTATTCAAAGATGATGTTTGTATTTCCATGGTATCAGTTGTGACTTCTCCTTTTTCATTTCTAATTGAGCTTATTAGAGTCCTTTCCTTTCTGCTTCTGGTCAACCTGGCAAGTGGCCTGTCTATTTTGTTTATCTTTTCAAAGAACCAGCTTTTCGTTTCATTGATCTTCTGTATTGTTCTTTTGTTCTCGATTTCATTTAATTCTGCTCTAATTTTGGTTATTTCTTTTCTTCTGCTGGTTTTAGGATTGCTTTGCTCTTCCTTTTCCATTTCCTTAAGATGATTCATTAGTTTACTGATTTGTGACTTTTCTGTCTTTTGGATGTGGGAATTTAGGGCGATAAATTTTCCTCTCAAGACTGCTTTTGCTGTATCCCACAGATTTTGATAACTTGTGTCCCCATTATCGTTTAGATCGAAGAATCTTTTGATTTCATTTTGAATCTCCTCTTTGACCCAATACTCATTCATCAATAGATTGTTTAGTTTCCAAGTTTTTGGAGGAAGATGTGAGTTTCTGTTGGAATTGATATCTAATTTTATTCCGCTGTGGTCTGAAAAGATACATGGTATGATTTCTGTTTTTTTGAATTTGTTTAGATCTGTTTTGTGGCCTAGGATGTGGTCAATTTTAGAGAAAGTTCCATGAGCTGATGAGAAGAATGTATATTCAGTGTTATTTGGGTGGAGTGTTCTGTAGATATCTGTTAGGCCCAAATGTTCTAGAGTCCTGTTTAGGTCTTTTATTTCTCTATTTACTTTTTGTTTGGAGGATCTGTCCAGTTCCGTCAGTGGGGTGTTGAAGTCCCCTGCAATTATGGCATTCCTGCTTATTATGTTGTCTAGATCTAGCAGCATTTGCTTTATGTACCTGGGTGCTCCTGTGTTGGGTGCATAAATGTTTAGGCTTGTTAAATCCTCTTGTGAAATTTTTCCCTTCACCACTATATAGTGTCCATTTTGTCCTTCTTTACTTTTATTGCTTTAAAGTTGATGTCATCTGAAATGAGGATGGCTACTCCAGATTTCTTTTGGTTTCCATTAGCCTGAAAAATTGTATTCCATCCTTTCACCTTGAGTCTGAATGCGTCTTTGTGTGTGAGGTGTGTTTCCTGAAGACAACAGATACTTGGTTTGTATTTTTTAATCCATTCAGCCAGCCTATGTCTCTTCAATGGGCAGTTCAAGCCATTTACATTTATTGAGAGAATTGATATTTGGGGTAATTTTCTGATTATTCTGTTGGGTGGTATCTTTTGTTTTACCTCTTGCATCATTGTGGAATCTGGTTTCTAGGGTTTTAGCCTTTGCATAATTTTACATAGGTGGGTGTCTGTTGCGCTGGTTAGTGTATAATGCAGGTCTAAGCATTTCTTGCAAGGCCGGTCTGGATTTCGCAAATTCTATCAGTGATTGCTTATCTGGAAAGGTCTTTATTTCTCCCTCATATAAGAAGCTTAGTTTGGCAGGATACAGAATTCTGGGTTGACCTTTGTTTTGTTTTAGGAGATTGATGATGTCTCCCCATTCCCTTCTGGCTTGTAAGGTTTCAGTTGAGAAATCTGCAGTTAATCTGATGGGTTTCCCTTTGTAGGTTACCTCCTTTTTTTGTCTTACAGCTCTGAGGAGTGCCTCTTTTGTGTTTACTTTGGTCAGTCTAATAATTATGTGGCGTGGTGAATGCCTTTTCACGTTGACTCTCCCAGGAGTCCTGTGTGCTTCTTGTACTTGGATGTCGAGATTTCTGGCTAAGCCATGGAAATTTTCCTCTATTATTCCTTCAAATAAATTTTCCAGCCCATGCAAATTTTCTTCCTCTCCCTCAGGGATACCTATTATCCTTATGTTTGGCCTCTTTACATAATCCCACATTTCTTGTATGCTTTTTTCCTGTCTCTTGTTTTTGTGTTCTTTCTCTTCAGCTGATTTATTTAGTGCATAGGAGCTGTCTTCTAGCTCTGAAATTCTTTCCTCTGCATGGTCCAGCCTATTCTTAAGGCTTTCCACTGTGTTTTGTAGATCCTTGAATGCTTCTTTCATTTCTAGGATTTCTATTTGATTTTTCCGTAATATTTCTATTTCTTTGGAGAATTTTTCATTCATTTCTTGCATTTTTCTTGTGGTTTCTTTGTGCTGGGATTCAATTTTCTCTTGAATTTCATTGAGCTTTCTTATAATCCATAAACGAAATTCCTCTTCTGTCATTCTACCCATTTCATTTGGGTTGGTATCCATTGCTGAGGAACTGATAATTTCTTTTGGGGGTGACTTTTCACTCTGATTTTTCATGTTCCCTGAGTTCTTTCGCTGGTTTTTTCTCATCTGGTCTCTTGGTCGAGAGCTGGGGGTGTTAGAGCTAGTTTATGGCCCTGTCACCAGGCCCACAATTAT
Source organism: Daubentonia madagascariensis (assembly GCA_023783475.1). NCBI lineage: Eukaryota > Metazoa > Chordata > Mammalia > Primates > Daubentoniidae > Daubentonia > Daubentonia madagascariensis. Next base: position 31,942 of record JAKFHU010001027.1, on the reverse strand, counting down.
TTTTCCTTGGCAAAGCCAGGGAGAGAAGTAGTGGCCTGTATTGCCTTAGGTGTATTTTAGCAAGTTTGTTGGATCTTGAGTTAACTCTGACCTGTGGTCTTCTCCTCTTCCCAGTGGAGTGTGGTGAGAATGACCTCCCAGCTTGGGCTCTGAGCTAATGGATTGTACTTGAGAATATGAGTCCTCCGCTCTCTATTAGCTAGGTATTCTGTTATGTCCGTAGCAGACTCTGATTCCCCAGTTGGGGTATGCGAAAGCCCTGTGCTTTGGGAGGGGTCTTGTAGCTCCTAGGGGTTACTTTGACCCTGCTCTTCCTGAGGTTCTGGTAGAAACACAATTTCCTTTGGCTGCAGTGTGAGAGCTGAGTTGGGAAAATTTTACACAGCTCAGAGGTTGCTCATCTACCCACGTGTGGCTGCCCTTCTGATGTGTGTCTCCGCGTGAAACTGGTTGATAGGGAGATCTCCAATTGTGTACCCCTTTTCCACCACTAGACCTCAAGGCGAGGCAGGTGGCCGTCTCTATCCCCAGCAGTCTCCACCGGGGGGATGTTCCCACGGGGAGGGGGAGTAGTGGCAGCTGGAAGCACTCTTGGGTGGCGCGAAATTCCCTATTGAAGTGGGCAGGATTATGGGGAGCTGCTCTGGTTCAGCCTGTGGCTCTTGAGGTATTTGGTTGTCATGGGAACCAGCAGTTATACCAAATGAGTCACTATGGCCAGCAACCTTCAAAATGAGCGATCTCTGGGGTACAGGAGGGCTGGGACCTGAGGGGCGGGCACTAGGACCGGCACGGAGCGGAGTTGTCGGAGGCCAGAGCCGGGGTAGCAGAACCAGAAGGACGAGCTGCAAACTGTTTCCAATACTCAAAGGTCCCACCTGGAACCCACGGATGCCGCTGTCCCTGGCCACCACAGGCAAAGCCTGTCTCGCCCCAGCGGATGAGCCCTGGGCCGGGGCGGGGCGGAGCTAGAGACGCGGCTCACGGCTCCGCGCGGGCGGCTGTAAAGATGGCGGCCGCCGCCAGCCTGGCGCACAGCCGGGCTCCGATCGCGCCGGGAGCGCAGTTTTTCTCCGCCGGTAGTTGTAAGCAACCTCTAAGAGCGCGTCCCGCTCTCCGATAAACTCCTGGGCCCAGTCCCGCTGACTTCTAGTGGCGCAGTGCCGGCCTGCGGGTTCCCGCGCACTGTCCCAGGAAGCTGAATCTCGGTCCCCGCCCAGTTCCTCTCCAGCCCTCGGCAGTCTCTGTATATTGCAGCTGCGAGTTGTGTCTGGCTCTGGCTACTTCCTCCTCCTCTCCACAGGACTCGCCGACCCGAGCAACCGCTCTGTCCCAACTCTGGGCTTGTCCCTGACTGCGTGTATGGGGAGGCGCGTAACCGCTTGGGGGGCAGGTCGCGCTGCGCCGACCTGGCGAGTGCGTCCTTCCCGCGCTCTGGGCTCTATTGTGCTCCGTGCGCCCTCCGATCTTTGTGAAAATTTTGTACCTGTTTTCTTGCGCTGGGCGTTCGGCGTTGTTTCTCTGTCATTCGCAATGCTGTTTTTGGAGTGAGCGGTCCGTGTTCGCCGGCAGCCGCTGGCGTTCTTCACCTCCTTTCCTGGGAGCGGTATGGTGGGAGGACCCTATCACACTGCCATTTTTTCCCCCCCTCATCCACAAGTGGAACTTTTAAACCTGGCTTTTAAGGTCTTTAATAACCAGGATGAGGTGAGGAGGGAGGAAAAGAGAGAACAGGAGCAGCAGCGGCCCTGAGAGCAGAAAAAACTTTTCCAAATGCTACTGCTACAGCATAAGCTTTTTAGAGACAGAATTGCCTAAGAGGCCCAGGAAAGAAGACACCAGGACCACACTCTTCTCCAGGAACTGAGTGCTGCCTCCACTACAACCAACTATGTCACTGGAATAAGACATGCCCCAGGAGGCCTCTGCTGGGACAGGACCCTCTCTATAAGAGGGAGGGAAACTGGAAGTGAAACTTCCCTCTCCTTGAGAAAGGGGATTGTACTCACCTTCTGGAACTGGTGGGCACCGCTGAGCCAGCATCCTCCATACCCACAAATCTTTTGTGAGTGCTTCAGTCTGACTGACAGACTCCAGCTTCAAAGCTGGCTTCACTTCACAACATCAAGATGTCCAAGCCTTGGGTAACACTCTCTGTCACAGGTAAGCAAGTAAATTTTATAATTAACACCAAAGCCACTTATTCTGCTCTTCCTGAATTTTCAGGACCTCTACTTCCCTCCCCTATCTCCATCATTAGAAGGGAAGGTAAAATACAAAAACCCCCATGTACTCCATATCCCTTCTGCTCGCTGTTAGACCAGGTCTTTGCTCATTCTTTTCTAGTACTTCCCAATTGCCCTTCCACTTACTGAAAAAAGACCTTATGGTTAAGTCAGACACACAACTCCTTTTTAACACCACAGGCTTCCTTTCTTGGACTCGTGGGAAAGGCTTAACTGGGATTTTACATAAAACCTTTTTCCTTCCTTTGGTAAAGCAAATGATGGTACAATATTTAAACCTAACATACTAACTCTGCTTTCAAAATATAAATTTTCCATCTTGTTTCACCTAAAAATTTCTACTTCTGTCTGTGTGTCTATGTTTATGTGTCTATATATATATGTCTATATATGTCATGTGTGTGTGATATTTTACTACCAAAATAAGTAAAATAGCTCTAACTAATTGGCCTAAAGAAAAAGTAAGTTCTTAAATCAAATATTTTATCAAGAACATAAGAAAGAACTCAAATGCCTTTCAGTTCATGTGACTTTGGTAAACTTTGATAAATAAAACTAGTTTTTAAATTGCTATTAAAGGCTAAATGTTTAATTAAGGTCATAAAACTGCTGTGTGTACATGTTTCAACTAATGGGCAAATTACATCAAGAAAAGTTCAGAACTCAAAGGGTCAATCTGCCACTATAGGGTTAAAATGTATAGTCAGTTAAGCTCTATCTCTCTCTTTATTTTCTGCCTGCTTTGAAACTATAGTTGCTAAGTATTGAGATAAAGCTCACTGTCTATGAATATCACTAATTCAAGGTTACTTGGAGCAGACAGTTCTGGCAACAGTATAAACATTGAAAACACATTTGAAACTAAAGGGGAAACAAAAAAAAGGTAAAAGAGGCCCTCCAAGGTAATACCTATCCTCCTCTACTCTAGCTTTTAAGACCTTCTGAATTCACACACTCCCCCTTAATGACTCCCAATTGGACTCTTAGGGAAAACTCTATGACCTTAAGTCAGTAGGAAGTATTACAGAAGAACAGACCTCTGTTGAAAACACCCTGTTTCTGATTCCCTGTATAAGAATATTGATTATGACCAAAGCCAGGAGGGGATGAAAGGATGGCCTTACAAATAAACTGTCTAATAACAGAGAAAAATAACCCAACAGAGGAAAAAAAAGAAGAAAACTCACAGCACATAATTGCCCCTATGAAGGGAAAGATCACAGCACAACTGCCCCTTTGTTTGATTAACCACCTGTGACTTCAATTGTTTTATTTGAGAGTTTAACAGCCTTGAAGAGCCCGGGCCAGACACCAGGGGTGAGAGATCCCCTGCCAATCTCCCACTCTCACTAGACCACATTCCAAGGACTTGATAATCCAGCCTCACAGAGAAGAGAAAAAAAGGGAAGAACAGATACAACCATTTCAAAGCCATTTTCTCCTATCAGCTGGCTACAATCACTTTTTTTTCTTTTTCTTTATACCCATAAAAACTCCAAACTCCTTTTCCTCCCAGCCAGCACATCTCCTTAATTTCTCTTGTGCCATGCCCTTTCCACCTTCGGGGAGTAATATAAACTTTCTTTCCTTAAAAATATTCTAATCTTTGTGTCAAGAATTCTTTCTCAGCCTGCCTTACAAGTCCCTACCCTAACAATAACTGTAGCTATTTTGAAAAACAATGAATACATAGGTTTACCAGACAGGTAAAAAAACCTATTTTCTCAAAACTACCTGTGATTAAGCTTATGTCTTCTAATATTTCAAGATTATCTCTGGTTACTAACCTTCAACTTACAAATAAAAAGAGTTATATTTTGACTTGTTAACAATTATGCTTCAATGTAGCTGTACTTTTTATCACACTGACACACCTGAACAACATAGAGTTACCTGTTTAAAGACAAAAGGAAACTAATTCTTTCTAAAGTGGTTATGAATATCTTACTGACTTAATTATTTATTTATTTTAAAGATTACTGGCCAAGTGTGGTGGCTCACACCTGTAATGTTAACATTTTCAGATGCCAAGGTAGGAGGATCCCTTGTGGTCAGGAGCTCAAGACCAGCCTGAGTAACAGTAAGACCTGGTCTCTACAAAAAAATTAGCTGGTCACAGGCCTATAGTCCCAGCTACTCAGGAAGCTGAGGCAGGAGGATTGCTTGAGCCTAGGAGTGTGAGGTTGCACTGAGCTATGATGACACCACTGCACTCAATCCAAGGCAACAGAGTGAAACACTGTCTTCAAAAAAAAATTACTAATCTTTAGGTTTACATGTAAGGATGTTATAATCATGGCAATTGTACATGTATTATCTCAGAGGATATGCTTGTTACCTGCTGTGATGTCCCTGGCTGGGTGTCCAGGCTGGATGAGGGCCACCTTTAGTATTCCATCATTAAGAACAAGGATAAGAGCCCTTGAATCATGTTGAAACTCAGTGGTCAGCAACAGACCTGCTCTGTTCCACATTTGAAATTGGAAAGTGACAGTCACTTTGTCCTCTCTGGATGTCCCTGGCAGAGCCAAGTAACTTCCAGAGCTCAGAAAAGTCACAGGGATGGTCTGAGAGTGTGAGAATGACACAACTCCCTGTGAATAGAGTGAAAGAAGAGACTAGAAAGATGCAGAAGTGCTGCTTCCATCATATTAGTAACAGATTTCCCAATGATGCATAATTTCTACTAAACTCCCAGCACAATAAAATTTTGAAAATTGGGCTTCCCCAACAAACTCAAAACCCATGACATTTACCTCATATGTCCCTCAAAGCACAGTACTGTTATAGCTGTGCAAACCTACTTCTGAGCCTGCATCTTGGAAAAATTTCTATCTTCTCCATTTCCAGCATCAGAAAAAGAATCTGAAGACAACTCTTTCCCAGGCCCTGTGCTGGACCGGGATACAGCAGACGAGATGGTTTTCTTCCCTTGATGTATCTGTGTGCACTTACCCAAGGTGAACACCAGCACCAAGGATCACCTCCTCCAAGAACTGTCCCTTACTGGCCTTGATTATGTAAATGTGATTATGCATTCTTCATGCAGATGATGTGTTCTGCATGCTTCAAAAAAAAGGCTAGTGGCCAGGCTGGAGGTCCCAGAGAAAGGCTGGCTCCTTCCTGGAAGCACCCACAGACCCACTGGCCACTTCACTCAGGGTGATCCGCCAGTCTAAGGGCTGACCTGCTGCCTTGCAGGCATGCTTTTATTTTTATATAATTTTGTTTTTAGATGATATTTTATACTACCAGATTATCTCTCTTGCTCCAGGAGCAAACAGATTTTTACTCATAGAATTTTGATGGAAAGAATTTAATGTAATTCCAATTAAGTTCTCTACATAATTTTTACCTAGGATTAGATAAATTTTCACAAATTTCAGATGAAAGAATACATACTCCCAAATTGTCCTTCCTCTCTAAAATACGTCATGCAAAGAAAAGCACTGAGACTAAACTTAACTTAATAGATACCAAAACATACTATAAAGTCACCACAACCAAGTCAATATGGCAAATATAGTGTCAATATATATTGACACATATAGTCAAATAGACAAATAAGTACAACAGAATAATTAATCCCTAAAAAAACTGAGAATTTATGTACAGTTTGTATGTACTAAAGGTTATGATTCAACTCTGTGTGGAAAAGCTCAGGTGCATCAGTAAACAATATAGTAACAAATCAATACCCATAAGGCAAAACATAAAAATTGATCTGCATCATACGTCACATAAAAATAAATTCAAAGGAATCAAAAATCTCAAACAAATAAATAAAAACAATTTCAAAATTCTTGTGGAGAAATCCATAAGACTAGTATATAAATACTAGTGTTTTAGAGATATTCCAAAGCAAGACTGAACGCTCAAAGACTATAAGAAATACATAGACATATTGAGCACATACAAATAAAAACATTTAAATACTCAACACATCATAAAACATTTCAAATAAACTTGATAAACCTGAAAAAATTTGGATCATGAATGCCAAAGGGTTATCTATAGATATAAAACTCATAAACTCACAAGAAAATGTCTAAAAAATTAAAAAAGAAAAGAAAAAAATAAGAATGAACAATGATCAGAAAAGCAAATCCAAATGGACAAAAACACATAAAAAGATTGTTTAAGTTACCAGTAGTCAGATAAACATGAAGTGAAAAGGAGATATCATTTACTCCATTGAGTTCATAAAGTCTAAAGATTTTTACCATGTGTAGCTGTCTGGGATGTGTTGGAAGGGCTGCCATGTAATGTTGGGGGAAAGTACAATGCTACAGCCTTTTGGGAAACAATCCAACAACATTTATTAAAATGTAAAACTCTATAAACCATCTGGCCAAGAAATTCTGCTCCTTGAACTTTACCCTATTGAAATAAAAGCCCCAGTATACTTGAAAACACATATGCTAGTGTTTGTTTGTAGAGGTAAAAAGTACAAATAATGCTAATGTCCTCAGTAGGAAAATGACTAAATAAACAATGGTACTCTTTCATAATGAATGTTACATAGCCATTATAAAAGAGAGCTATACCCAATAACTCAAGAGAATTTCTACAAGGTATTGCTGAGTCAAAATCAAGACATAGAAAACTTATATGATACAATCCCATTTTTTTAAACAATACCAAATGTGGATAGACAAATATGTATGTGAATATAAGTCTACAGGATTAGATTACAATGGACCCAACAAGGAAGGACAGGTGTTTGCTTAGTAACCTGGTAACTTGGTGGAAGGGAATTCAGTGATGCAAGGACAAAGGACAAAGAAGGAAAAAAAAAGCAATCAAAAAGAAAAAAAACTTTGTAGGTTACATCAGAAAAATGGCAGCACACGAAGTTCTGGCCTTTCCCTCCCCCAGACACACAGATACACCAATGATACACACACCAATTCCCTTTGGGAGAGGTTTGGAACAAGCTGAGGCTCCTGTACACAGGCAAGCATGAAGCCAGCCATACTGAAACCCACAGGAAAGTCAAAGAAACACTCTGGGTATAATCCCTCCCCTCTGCATGGTGCCACATGATCAGCAGGAAACCCCCAGCTCCCAGCTTCTCCCTGGGGAGAGAAGGCAAGGACTGAAGTGCACATGCAAGTTTCTGATTTTTCTGAGAGCTACCCAAGGGACTGGGCTATGTCTTGCCTGGATCTGAGTACTGAGAGTTTGGGAGCCACTGAGAGCAAAGACAGCAGTTTGGACAAGCACACAATCATTCCCCATAGCCCTCTCTCTGGCTCGGGACAGAGTGAGTGGGTGAAAAACCCTAAATCTAAGCTTCCTCCTGGTGTGGGACAGAGATGGACCATGTGTCCAACATTCCAACTTTTCCAGGGGCTGCATGAGATTCTGGCTCTGTCATACCTGCCTCAAAGCACAGATGGGAGCTGGATACTACTGACTCCCAGGATCCTCTGGGAATAAAGACAGCAGTTGGAACTAGTGAGAAAGAACTTGTCTTGGCCCCTCCCCTCTGTTTAGCAGAAAGCAAGTGAATGAAAAACTACAAATTCTAGTTCCTGGGGAAAAAAACAGGTGGACTGTTTGTCCAATGTTCCAACTTTTCCAAGGGCTGCCCAGGGACTGGCTTCTGCCTTGCCTATCTCAGAGCTCTGGTGGGACCTGGCACAGTCTAGACACCTGTGGGCCTCTGAGAAAAAAGGCATCAGTTTGGACTATCATGCAAGCACTTGCTGTCACCCCTCCCCATGACTCAGCACAGACCTAGTGGATAAAAAACACCAAACCCCAGCTTCTCTCTGGTGGTGGGAAAGAGCTGGATTGTGAACCCAATGTTCTAACATTCTGGGAGGCTGCACAAGGGCCTGGCTTTTGTCTCACCTGTCTGGGAGCACTGATGGGACCCAGCACACTCTGGATGCATGAGGGCTGCTGAGGGCAAAGGTTTGGACTAGTATGCAGTCACCTGCCAGAGACCCTGCGGGGCTAAGCACAACATGAACAACAAGACTCCCAGGCCCTGGCTTACCTCTGAGGAGGAAAGGGGAACACAGAATCATATGCCCAACATTCAGACTCTTCAGGTGGCTACCCAAGGGACTGGCTTCAGTCCCACCAGTCTTATAGCATGGATAATCAAGATGCCTGGGGTCTCTCTGAGAACATATAAAAGCTCTGACAGGCTTCTGCACCAGAAGACTCATGGCACAGCAGAAGACACCAGAGGGAGCAAGAGATTATGAACTCAAAAAAAAAAAAAAAAAAGGAAAAAAGAAAGAAACAGGCATATTCCTTTAATTGGGGATTTACACAAATAAGCCCAGATAAGATGCACACACAGAAAAGGTTTGAGAGGTCTCCAGAATCTCTGGCAGGACTGAGGGCTGCCTGGTGAAGGAGGACCTTCTCTTATGTGAGGTTGTCCCTGAAGACTGGGAAAGGAGGTTGCTTTTCCTAATGTGCAAATATCAACACTAAGAGTCAACAAAACAAGGAACAAGATAAAGCTGAGAAATCAACCCTAATGAAGCAGAATATATGAATTACCTGGCAGAGTATTCAAAATAACCATCATAAAGATGTTCATGACAAAGATGTTGAGGAGCAAAATGTGTGAACAAAATAAGAATTTTAACATATCTATCTATCTATCTGAACCAAACAGATATCTTGATGCTGAGGAAAACAATAACTGAACTGAAAAATTCAATTCAATACAGGGGTTCAAAATAGATCAGAACAGCAGACTAGCTGGATGTGGTGGCTCACGCCTGTAATCCTAGCACTCTGAGAGGCCGAGGCAGGAGGATTGCTTGAGGTCAGGAGTTCAAGCGTAGCCTGAACAAAAGCAAGACCCTGTCTCTACAAAAAAGAGAAAAAAATAGCTGGGCATGGTGGCACACCGAAGTCCCAGCTACTCAGGAGGCTGAGGCAGGAGGATCACTTCAGCCCAGGAGTTTGAGGTTACAGTGAGCTATGGTGCCACCACTGCACTCTACCCAGGGTGACAGAGTGAGACAAAAACAAACAAACAAAAAAGCAGACTAGATCAAGCAGAAGAAAGAATCAGCAAACTCAGAGACAAGTCATTTCAAATGAGCCAGTCTGAAGAGCAAAAATTAAAAAAAAAGAATGAAAGTGAATAAAAAAGCTTAAAGGACTTATGGGACAACATTATTGAAATCCAAGAAGGAGAATTTACAGAAATAAGTCCGAATAAGTTGCCTACATGAAAAGGGCCAGGAAACTTACTCAAAGTAATAATGGGAAAAAACCTCCCAAATTGGAAGGAAATAGATATCCAGTTCCAGGAAGCCCAAAGAATTCCAAATAAGATAAACCCAAAGAAATCCACAGTGAAAGATGTTATTAAAAAAAAAACTGTCAAAAGTAAAACACAAAGAGAACTTTGAAAGCATGAGAAAAACAACTAGTAATATATAGGGAAACCAACACAAGACAATCAATCTGCTCATTTCAAAGCAGAAATGTTGCTGGCCAAAAGGGAGTGAGATAACATATTCAAAATGCTAAAAAGGAAACAACTGCCAGCCAAGAATATAACACCTGGCAAAAATGTCCTTCAAAAATGAAGAAGAGAGAAATGTTTTCCCAGATAAGCAAAGCTGAGAGAGTTCATCACTACTAGCATGGCTCACAAGAAATGCTAAAGGGAGTTCTTCAAGTTGAAACAAAAGAATGCTAAATAGCACCATGAAAGCATATGAAAGTATAATACTGGCTCTTAAAGGTAAACATATAGACAAATACAGTATAATGTAATATGGTAACAATGGTGTGGAGATCACTTTTAATTCTATTATAAAAGTTAAAGACAAAAGGATTAAAAACAACTATAAAAAATGTTCATGAGTAAAAGAGATGTAGTTTTTTTGCTTTTGTTTTCATTTTCAAGATGGCTGACTAGAAGCATTCCAAGCTCATCTCATCCACTCAGAACCAAAATAGTATAGATGATCACACTTTGAATATATTATCCAAGAGAAATCAGTACAGTTTAACAGAAGAGCAAAAGGAAACTCCAAATTCTGGGAAGGAGAAGGAAAACAGGCAGTTCACGTGGCCAGGACCAGCTGAAAACCAGGAATGAATTCCCAGTACAAGAGAGGGTGAGTGTGCGTCTCTCTGTGGTCCACTGTCCCACTGAGAAATCATACAATCCAGGACACAGGTGAGCACCTTGATCCTCCCAAGCCCTGAATCTAACTCAGGGAGTGACAGGAGACTGTGAAAAGGACCTGCTCCAGGGAGAGAACATGCCCTTGGTCCCACACCCTTCCTGAGACCCAAGCAGCTACAGTAAGACCCCATTCTCCATCCTAGCCCTTAACAGACTGCATGCAATCCCCAGAACCAGCAGCGCTCTTCCCAGGCAGTAGGGAAACTTGGGCTGCTGCTTGTGGAATTGGAATGTGACTGGTGGGTGAACTCCAACCAGAACAGAGAAGCAAGTATGGCATCAGCTGCAGCTACCAGTGCTGCAAGCAGGCACCTTACCCTGGGACCTAAGCAGGATGAGAGTTCCCAGAGAGGCTTGGTCTTGAGCTGGATGGGGGCCCATAAGGAGCAGGGCTAAGTTGCAAGTCACATGGGAACTGCTGGGTCTGACTAATAAGCCAGGTCAGCTGCAAAACCCAGGACAGGGAGGGAGCCTCACGAGGACTGGGGCATTAGGGGGATGCAAAGCCTCTGGGACCAGGCCCACCCTCCCCATGGCAGGACCTCAGTGCAGCAGCCTTCACCCCTCACCTAAGCATTTTTCCAGGGGCCTGAGGATCACCCCATGCCCCCATCTCAGCCAGTGCATGCACTTATCATTGGGGGGCCTGAGTGCAACCCTGCTCAGTCCAGCTCCACCCAGCTTCATCCCTGCTCTGAGATAGAGTGTGAGATCTAGGGTCCTGGGGTTCCAAAACCCAATCCAACACCTGGCATACCCAGACATTTTTCCTGTGGGACAGAGATTGGGCATCAACACCCTAACTGCCACTCCTTCCTCTGTCTCCAACCTGCAAGCGCAACCTACTGGCCAGGAGGCCAGCCCACACAGCCCACTGCAACCACTGCCACCACAAGCAAACAGTGCTTGGAGCCTAGAAGAGCATGTTGCCTCCGCTGCTACCCCCCTAGCTGATGCCAGGCCAGCCTCCCAGGAGCTCTAGAACCTGCTCACCTGCCCAATACACCTGTTACAACCAGCATCAAGAAAGCCACCTAGAAACCCAGGAATCAGCCCACCTAGAACTGCCAACACAGCTTACACTGCCACAGGAAATGAGGATAGAAACATTTGGCCTACCACTGCTACCACTGAAACCTGAAGACAGGATCATCTGACTTTCCAGTCCCCACCACAATTTCACCACAGCTCCCACCAATAACTGCACCCTAACACATGGAGGAAACCACAGCTACCACTGAAGCTGTTTACAGACACTGAAACCACACAGAGCCTTCACTATTGCATGCACCTAGAAGCAAAACCACAAGGTGCTACCAAACCAACATCATAGTCACATCTTCAGGAAAAAGCCACCCCCTCCCGAAGTATATCCTCAGACCATAGTGGAATAAAACTAGTAACCAATACTAAGAGGAACTTCAGAAACTATGTAAGTACGTGGAAACTAAACAACATGCTCCCAAAGGACTACTGGGTCAACAAATAAATTAAGATAGAAATTAAATATTTTTTGAAACAAATGAAAGTGGGAACACAGCATATCACAACTTGTGGGATACAGAAAAAGCGGTGCTAATAGGGAGGTTTATAGCATGAAACTCCTACATTTAAGTTGAAAGATTACAAATTAACAATCTAATGACACACCTCAAGAAACTAGAAAAGCAAAGACAAAAATAACAGATATTGGTAAGGATGTGAAGAAAAGGGAATGCATATACTGTCAGTGGGAATGTAAATTAGTACAACCTCTATGGAAAACAGTATGGAAAATTCTCAAAGAACTAAAAATGGAACTACAACTTGATCCAGCAATCCCAGTACTGAATATATACCCAGAGGAAAAGAAACCATTACATCAAAAAGATACCTGCACTTGTATGTTTATCACAGCACTATTCACAATAGCAAAGATATGGAATCAACCTAAGTGCCCATCAATGGATAACTGGATAAGGAAACTGTGGTATATATATACAATGCAATAATATTCACCCATAACAAAGAATGAAATCATGTCTTTTGCAGCAACATAGATGGAACTGGAGGTTATCATTTTAAGTGAAACAAACCAGAAACAGAAAGACAAATATTACATGTTCTCACTCACAAGTAGATGCTAAAAAATGTTTACACATGGACGTGGAGAATGGAATGACAACCACTGGTGACTCAGGAGGGTGAGGGGGTGGCAGAGGGGTGGTTGATGAGAAATTACTTAAGGGGCATAATGCACATTATTAAGGTGACAGATGCCCTGAAAGCCATGACTTGAACACTGCACAATCTATGCATGTAACAAAATAGTACTTGTGCCCATTATTTTACACAAATAAAAATAAAGATGTAAATTGTGTCATTATTAATATAAAAGCTTGTTGTGGGGAAAGTAAAAATATAGAGTTTTTGTAAGTGATTGAAGTTTTTATTAATTTAAAGTAGACTGCTGTAATTACGTGATGTTTTAAGTAAGTCCCATCACAATCACAAAGAGAATACCTATATAAGATACACAAAAGAAAAAGAAAGGAATCAAAACATATTACTATAGAAATCCAAGAAATACAAAAAATGACAGCAAAAAAGAAAAAGACGGGCAAATAAGCTACAAGACAAGCAGAAAGCAATTAACAAAGTGGCAACACTAAGTCTTTCTGTGTATAATATAAAATATTAATAAATATTTGGTATTTGTCCCTGGTTTCTGGCACACAGACAGCTGCTACAACCCTTGGAATTTCCCAACAAACGGGAGTGTCTTTTATAAGCTACTGAGATGACTGGTGGATGAGGGTCCCTAGATACCTTTGGGGTAGGAGCTGGTTGGCAGAAAGACCAAGGCATCATTAGAGTGTTGGAACTTTCAGCCCCACTCCCTGATGTCTGGGAAGGCAGGAAGGGATGGAGGTCAAGTTCAATCACCAATATCAATGGTTTAATCAATCATGCCTATGTGATGAAACATTCATAAAAATCTCTAAACAACAGGGCTCAGGGAGCCTGTGAGTTGATGAGCACATCCACATGTCAGGAGTGTGGGGTACCCCAAACCTTGGTAACAGAAGCTCCTGTGCTTAGGATGGTTTCTGAGCTTGTCCTATGGGTTTCCTCATCTGGTTATTCATTAGGGCCCTTTAAAATAAACCAGTAATAGTAAGTAAAGTGTTTTCCAAAGTTTTGTGAGCCATTATAGCAAATTATTGAATTTGAAGTGGGGCACTACTGGAACCTTCCAACTTTATAGCCAACTCAGACAGAAGTGTGGGTAACCTCAATACCTGAAACTTGCAAACAGCATCTGAATGGAGGGAAGTCTTGCGGGACTGAGCCATTAAATCTGTGGAGTCAGATTCAAGGGCCAGGAATGGTGGCTCACACCTGTAATCCTAGCACCTTGGGAGGACGAGGTGGGAGAATTGCTTGAGGCCAGGATTTTGAGACCAGCCTGGGCAATAGAAAGACCCCATCTCTACAAAAAATACAAAAATTAGCTGGGCATGGTGGTGCACACCTGTAGTCCCAGCTACTCGGGAGGCTGAGGCAGGAGGATACTTGAGCCCAAGAGTTTGAGGTTGCTGTGGGCTATGATACTGCCACTGCATTCTAGCCTGGGCAACAGAGTGAGTCCCTGTCTCAAAAAAAGCCAGACACACAAAAATATCTGTGGCATCTGCACACTAACTTTAGGTAATTAGTGACAGAATTGCACTGAATTGTAGAATACAAAGGTGGTATCCAGAGAGTTGGATAATTAGTATTGAGAAAGACGCCACATATTTGGTGTCAAGAGGAAAAAACCCCACACTTTTGGTGTTAGGAGTGTTGTAAACAAAAACAGTTCATCTTCTTTATCAATAATTACTTTAAATGTGAATGGATTAAATTCCCCAATCAAAAGACATAAAGTGGCTGAATGGAAGAAAAAACAAGATCCAACTATGTGTTGTCTACAAGAGACTCACTTTAGATTTAAGGACACATGTAGGCTGAAAGTGAAGGAATGGTTAAAAATATTTTGTGCAAATTGTAACCAAAATAGAGCAGAGGTGGCTAAACTTATATCAGAAAAAACAGACTTTGAGTCAAAAACTGTCACAAAGGATATCATAATGATGATAAAAGGGTCAATCACCAGGAAGATATGACAATTTTAAATATATATGCACCCAACATCAGAGCACCTAAATACTGTGTATGAAGCAAACATTGATAGAACTGAAGGAAGAAACAGATAGGAATTCAGTAATAGTAGTCTTCAATTACCCAACTTTCAATAATGAATAGAACATCTACATAGAAAATCAATAAGGAAAAAGCAGACTTGAACAATACCATACCCCAAATGGCCCACAAAGACTTATACTGAACATTTCAACTAACAGTAGAAGAATGCACATTCTTCTTAAGCACACAGAGAACATATTCTTTAGTATAGGTCATATATTAGGTTACAAACATGTCTTAACAAATCTAAGAAAACTGAACTCATATTAAGTATCTTTTCTTGTCATAATGAAATGAAACTAGAAATCAACAGCTGAAGGAAAACTGGAAAATTCACAACTATTTGGAAATGAAACAACACACTCTTGAAACAATGCACAAAAAAAAGAAATCAAAAAGGAAGTTAGAAAACATCTTAAGACAAATGAAAATGAAAACACACCATACCAAAACTTACAGGATGCAGAAAAAGCAGTACTAAGACAGAAGTTTATAATGATAAATGCCTACTTTGAAAAAGAAGAAGATCTCAAACAACCTAATTTACACCATTAAAAAAAAAGAAAAGGAATGAACTAAATGTAAAGTTAGCAAAAGGAAGGAAATCATAAAGATTAGAGCAGAAACAAATTAAATAGAGGATAGAAAAGCAATATAATCAATAAAACTGGGAGTTGGATTTTTTAAAAAGTTAAGAAAATTGCTAACTTTCAGCTGGACCAAGGAAAAAAGGTGTCAGAAAAAGAAAAATCTGAAAGAAAAAGTTTTAAAAGTGGCCCAAGATGACTTCAGGTTGGACATATAGGTAGAAACTGGGCCTGGGAACTAAGCTGAATCCTCACCTGTGAGGCTGGGATTTGTCAGATGTTTCACTGGCATGCACTGATGCAACCTCACCTATCAGATGAAGCACAAAAGCAGGACAGAATCAACCAGCCCCCTCCAGACCCTAAGATGCCTACATGCTAGTCAATGTTTTACCCTGGATACATGAATCACATACTCCCTTTGTCTTGTGTATAAGGTCACTGAGCACCAATCAGAACTGTAGGAATGTCACCTTTGCTGCGTGGACCCTTCTCCCATTTTCTACATAACAGAACATGCAAATGCCATTATTCACGTAGCACACTCTGGCACACACTCTTGGTTTGCCCTGAGTCTGCATTTTCCAGGCTGCAGTCATCAACTTTGGCTCAGAATAAAAGTAACTTTGGATTGCATTAAGTTGATAGTGCCTGCTATTTCAACTTTGGGTGGACAAATGAGACTCAAATAAGTAAAATCAGAAATGAAAGAGGAAATGATACAATTGATGCCACAGAAATAAAAAGGATCCTACGAGACTATTAAGAAAAAATTATCTGCCAATAAATTGGATAACACAGAATAAATTGCTAAATTCCCAGAAACATACAATCTATCAGTACTCAGTCATGAAGAAATAAAATCTGAACAAACCTGTAACAACTAAGGAGATTGGGCAGATAATCAAAAGATCTCCCAACAAAAAACACTCAGGACCCCATGGCTTCACTGGTGAATTCTAGCAAACATTTAAAAAAGAATTAAAGGAAATTCCTCTCAAAATCTTCCAAAGACAGTAAAGAGGAGGGAACACTTCCAAACTCCTGCTCAGAGAATGGTGATACTCTGATACCAAAGTCAAAGACAATGCAAAAAATAAAACTATGGCCCAATATCTCTGATGAAGAGAGACACAAAAATCTGCAACAAAATACCAGAAAACCAAATTCAACAACATAGCAAAAGGATGATACATCATGACTACGTGGGATTTATCCTTGAGAGTCAAGGGTGGTTCAACACATGAAAATTAATTAATATGATACACCACATTAACATAACAATGGATAAAAATCACCTCATCATCTCAACAGATGCAGGAAAATCCTTTCACAAAATTCAACACCCTTTCATGATAAAAACTCAAAACAACTAAGAATATTACCTCAACCTAATAAAGACCACATGTGAAAAGCCCATAGCTAACATCATGCTCAACAGTGAAACACTGAAAGCTTTTCCTAGAAGACCAGCAACAAGGCCAGGACACCCACTTTCACCACTTCTATTCAGCATAGTACTGGAAACCACATGATTAGGCAAGAAAAAGAAACAAAAGGCATCTAAATTGGAAAGGAAGAAGTAAAATTTGTTCATGATGTAATCTTTTATGTAGAAAACCATAAATATTTCACCAAAAAAACCCTGTCAAATCTAATGAACAAATTTAGTGAAGCTGCAGTATAAAAAAAAAAAATACAAAAATCTGTTACATTCCTATACACTATCAAACTATGGATTGAAACAAACTATCCAAAACAGAATTAAGAAAGCAATCCCATTTACAATCGCATCAAAAAGAATAAAGTACTGAGGATAAACTTAACCAAGGAGGTGAAAAACTCATGTACTAAAAACTATAAAACACTGACGAAAGAAATAAAGAAGACAGAAATAAATGGAAAGATATCCCATATCCATGCATTGGAAGACTTAATATCATTAAAATGTCAATATTATCCAAAGTGATATGCAGATTCAAATAATTTCTATCAAAATCCAAGTGGCATTTTTTACAGAAATATATATTTTTTAAAAACCCTAAAATATATAGGAACCACAGAGGACCTTGTATAGCCAAAACAATCTGGACAAAGAGGAACAAAGTTGGAAGCATCACACTTCTAGATTGCAAAATATATTACACAGCTACAGTAATTAAAACAGTATGGTAGTGGCATAAAGATAGACATACATATATCAAAGGAACAAAAGAGAGTCCAAAAATAAACCCACACCTATACCATCAACAGACTTTCCACAAGGGTGCCCAGAATATATGATGGGAAAAGGACAATCTCTTCAACAAATGGCGTTGAGAAAAGTGGATTTTCACATGCAAAAGAAGGTAATTGGACTCTATCTAAACACATACACAAACATCTACTGTAAATGGATTTAACCTGCTCTAAATGTAAGCTCTGGAACTGTAAAACTCCTATAAGAAAACATAGAGCAAGAACTTCATGACTTTCATCTAGGCAATGCTTTCTTGGATATGACACAAAAACACACATGACAAAAGCAAAAATAGACAAGTGGGACTACTTTAAACTGAAAAGCTGCTGTACAGAAAAAGAAGCAATTGACAAAGTGAAAAGGCAACATATGGGGTGGGAGAATATATCTGCCAACCATATATCTGAAAAGGGGTTAATATCAAAAACATATAAGGAACTCGTACAACTCCACAGCAAAAATACAAATAACAAAATTTAAAAATGGGCAAAGGAGTGGGATAGACATTTCCCCAAAGAAGACACACAAATGGCCATAAGTATATGAAAAGGTAGTCAACATCACTAATCATAATGGAAATGGAGATCAAAACTATGAGATATCACCTCATGCCTGTAAGAATAGCTAATATCTAAAAACACAAAAGATAACAAGTGTTGGCTAGGATGTGGAGAAATTAGAACCCTGGCATACTGTTAGTGGGAATATAAAATGGTGCAGTCACTGTGGAAAACAGTATGGAGGTTCCTCAAAAAATTAAAAATAGAACTACCATGTGATCCAGCATTCCCACTTCTGGGTGTTTATTCAAAATAATTGAAATCAGGAACTCAAAGAGATTTTTCACTTCCGTGTTCATAATAGTGTTATTCACAATACCCACAATGTGGAATTGGCCTAAATGTCCATCAATGGGCATAAATAAAATTTTGTATATACACACAATGGAATATTATTCAGCCTTAAAATGAAGGAAATTCTGACACATGCTACAATATGGATGAACCCGGAGGACACTATGCTAAGAGAATTATGTCAGTCACAGAGGGACAAACACTGCATGATTCCACTTACATGAGGTACCTAAAATAGTCAAAATCATAGAAGCAGAGAGTAGAATGGTAGTTGCCAGGGGATGGGGGCAGAGGGAAATGGGGTGTTGCTGTGTAACTGGTAAGTTTTAGCTATCCAAGATAAATACTTCCTAGCGATCTGCTGTCCAACATCCTGCCTGTAGTTAAAAATACCTTATTTGTACATTTAAAACTTTGCTAAGAGAGTGGATTTCAGGCTAAGTGTTCTTACCACAATTTAAAAAAAAGATATTGCATTAAAAACCTTTGCATGATTATACTGTAACATATGTGTAAAATTATGAATCTCTTTCCATGCCTATATAAAAATTATATCAGACATGAAATAAAGGTAAACATAATATGCATCTTCAGAAGAGGTATATTTTAAAACTGAATCAAGGAAACAAACTGCAGCTAACTCCCATTTCTGCTGAACTCACATTTACACTTCCTTACCATAATGAGAATATGTGGCTTGTGTTTCTTGGACAAATCAATGACATCTACTCCATTATAAGAGAGACTTTTGAAACACCCATGAACATTTTTATGTGTAAACACCATTGACTTTTCATGTCTGGGAATCCCTGATCTCTATTTCTATAGTGAATCTTGATCTGCATAACAATGTATCCTTCTCTGATGGCATTGGGATTTATATAAATCTTTCCAGTAGCCAGACTTTAGGGTATGGGCTTTGCCATGACATTGATAAGTTAGGATATTAAATCCATTGATAACCTCATTCAAGACCAGGATCTTCAGGTGTTCTTCTCTGCTGAGGACAAATGAGTGTTGAAATGTTCTGGTTTGCTCACTCTGATAGAGGCGCTGATAAGTGGAATGGTCAGGACAAATACTGCATTTCAGTGAAGGGTAGAGAGATGTGGGCAATATCCTGCAAACATTGTTAGGTCTTTAAAAAAACCCTAAGAAACAGTGTTTTTATGTGTATTTGGCTCTCCTGCTACTTAATAAATCAGGTTAGAATGTATGTTGGTAGATTCTCCAAGTTATCCCGGGTCACTTAATCTGTATAGGACTGAACAGATTAAAGGAAGTCCTAAAGGAAGAAGAAATCTCCAGAGTTCACAAACACCAGATGTAACACAGAAGAATGGTCCAAAAGAATGCATTTTAAAATGTCACGTGCTGTGTTGCTAGCTCTTCATCTATAAACTCCCTAAACTTGGTGGTGTGATGACTGACTACATTTTAAGACTAATGTCTGTGAGGGATAAAATGTCTCAGCAGTGTGGGCATGTTATCTCTTACTGCATGACAGTCACCTACAGGAGACATTCCCCCAGAATTCTGAATTACTAAGAGAGGGTATTTCTTTGTGTAACAGTATTTTCTCTAGAGGGTTAGATTCCATTTAAATGATAAAATCTGTCATACTTAAAATGTAATTTTCATACCTCGTAGTCAAGACCCAAACTGTTGCATCCTCCCTTTGCCTGGAAATGATGAGTGTGCTTATCCGTGGTGACCTGTGTGTCAAGGATCTCAATGAGGACAGAGTGCCAGGGCTGGTCATCCAGCAGGCTGCCCAGGGTGAGGGCCACATGGGTGTCAGTGGGGCTGGTTAGCATCACCTGAAAAGAGAGGAAAAGGTAATGTGCCATGCCACCAGCTCAACACTGTGGATTCCCTGGTTTACGATTTCTCAAAACCACCACATTTTCCTCACATCCTTCTATCCCAAGAACTGGTGAGATGGTTTTATCTAAATACAATCTATTGTCCACCTTGAGTAATTGCTTCTATCTTATTTGTATTATTATTACTTACTGCCCTTTCATTGTTCTTGAAAATATTTCCTTCTTAGGGCCTTATGAATACTATTACCTCAAAATTTACAATGATCCACTCTTATCTTTGTGATATTCTCAGGTTATTTATTGCCCGTCTGATAAGAGACTTATACAATTACCAAGCCATAAAACTTTTTACATGAAAGCGTGTTTAAGATACATACAGGTTGCCCTTAATATACCCCAACTCCAGAGTGACCATGTTCCCTACAAAGTTCTGATTTACCCCTCTTCATCCAAGGAATGATAAATAATAACAGCAACCCCTGTTCCTCCAAGGAATTATTTATATAATTACTTATTATTCCTTGGAGGAACAGGGGTTCCTGCTCATTTCATTCTCAACTGTGTTCTGGTTTGGGGATGAATGAACTGCTTAACTCTGAAAAAATTAAATATAAAAAGTAATTCCATCCAAATAATCACATGTTCAAAAATATCACCTTGTAGTTTTTACCTGAATTGAGCAATCAGATGAGTTTTCCTTTAACTAATTCCAGGGTAACATGTTTGCCATTGTACCCTTCTCTGTGGAGTAGAATCTCATCATGCTGACTGGTGTTAAATTTCAAAAAAATAGCTTCATTTGTTGGACTCATGGATTTCTGATTAAATGTGTATAGCAAGTAACTTTTTCCATTAAAATTAACCATATCAGCTCCTGCAATAGAAGACATTAAAAATTGATTGTAGGTATATTTTTATAAGTGCATTGAAATGTATAAATTGACACACACATATACATACATAGTGCATCTCTGGTTTGTTTAAAATGGTGGTGGGGGGGACCCTACTACCAATGTCCTCTTGGTATTGGTGGTTGATACATCTAAACTCCACTGTTTGCCTTCTCTATTTTCTTTAAAACATATCATATAGAAATATTTTTCTTGATCTAATTCCAATTGCAGCCACATCTGTATTGGCCTATTCTCATTCTGTAAAAAATGAAGATCAGGAAAGACGTTAAAGACAATCCCCCATGCATAAAATCTTCCTATATGACCTACAATCATTCAACATTCCTGGGTTTTTCTGAAAGGTTATAATAGTTCTCACCCACTGGTAAAAGGTGGCACTCTAGGTAAATGGCTTAATTGTTTGTGAACAAGCAGTTTTGAGTTTTTAACACTTCTTACGTGAGGCCAACTTTAATATATGTTTGGTTATGGAAGTCCCACATGCCCATCCTAGATTCAGTAAATGCCACTTTTAACTCATATTAAGGGGTCCTAGGTAAAGCATCATATAGTTTTCTTGGCATTGTGGCTGAGTCACAGCACAGACAAGCGCACCTATTTTGCATTGTGCCTCAAGAACACTATGCTGGGGGGTTCTGCTGCAGCCAGTTATGGCTGCAATGATGCCTTTTTCTCAAAACTTTCTGACAATTTCTTATCTTTTTAATACCAAGGTCACCTGCATCAGTTAATACAAAAAAAGGGTGTATTTTATCATGAATACAAAAAGTCCAAACCAATTGCAGACAGAACAATAGATGCACAAAGGAATTCATATCACCCAGAAAAAGATCATAGTTTTCATATTTCACAAGTTAAAAAAAGTAATAATTGTCCTTTAAAAATACATGTGTGTAATAAAAAAATTACAAGAAAAAGCCAATAAAATATGGTGCTGATGCCTTTCAAGCAAGTAACATATTGTTTTATTTAATTTTAAAAAATTGTGGGGAGAAGAAAAATGGCTGTCTGGTAGAGGCCTCCTACCTCACCACTCCTTGGGAAGGTGAAGAGCATGGACAGCTGCCAGCATGCAGATCGCTCACACCGAAAACAGCATTGTGAAATTGCAGAGAAGCATCATGGGACACTTAGCGCAAGAAAAAAGGTGACAGGGAGATACATTCACAAAGATCGGCGAGCATGGGACATACCATAGAGATGAGAGTGCAGGAAGGACGAGCTTGCAAGGTCAGCACAGCGCAACCTGACCTGTAGGTGGTCACGCACCATCTCCACAGACTTCCCATCCACTCAGTCAGGGACAAACCTGGAGATGGTGCAAAGTCATTACACGAGACAGCAGGCTCTGTGGAGAGGAACCAATTGTGGGGACCATATGGAACTCTCGGGTGCACTGTACAGGGACTGCACAGGGCTGGGTAGGGAATGGGCTGAGATACAGCTTCACAGGACAGTACGCTGGAATTTGGAGATGAGCACCCTGCCCCTGGAATTCAGAGGGACCAGGGCACAGGAGTTGAATGGAGAACAATGGGCTATGCCCTTGGTGGCTGCCAGCAATTGCCTCTGCAGGATCCAGGCAGGACAAGGAGAGCTGTGTTCACAGAGTGATCTGAACCAGTGGGACCCTGCTGTATGCCTGATTGGCAGTCAGCAGCCATCTCTAAAGTACCCTGCCTGGAGCTATCAGCTAGGTCTCTAGCTTCACCCCCCCACCGGCCCAGGGGCTCTCCTGCCTGGGGGTGAGAGGCTATGCCCTTGGAGGCTGCAGACAGCTGCCTCCATGGGCTCCAGATGGTGTAAGGTCCCTCACCTGTATTGGTGGGAACTTTGTTTATTGGTAACAGTCTGCAGGCCGTCCATCCAGTCCTGCCTCCCTAGCTCTGGCCATCTCCTATGTGATTGGCCCTAATGCCCGCTCTCCAGGTCCCCATCCCTCCCCACGTCAGAGAATGGCCATATTGAAGGTTGCTGTGCCATAGTGACTCAATTTGTATAAGTACTGGTTCCCATGGCAACTGGATGCTTCAGGTGCCACAGGCTGAATCAGAGTTTCTGCCCCAAACCCTACTCACTTTATTACGGAGTTCTGCTTGATTCAAGAGTTCCTTCAGCTGCCACTATTGCCCCTAGTGGGAGCATCCCCCTGGTGGAGACTTCTGGGGATAGAGAGGCCCACCCACCTTCCCTTGGGGTCTAGTGGCAGAAAAGGGTTGCACAACTGGAGATTCCCCTATCAGCCAGGGACATGCGGAGACACACATCAGCGGGCCAGACACAAAAACTGTGGGGAAGCTTGAGAGCCCATCATGGGTGAAGAGGAAACATAAGTGATCCAATCAGAGAGGAAAGTGCCTGAACGTGTGGACAGGGAAGAAAAAACCTGGCTAGAGAACTCAGCAATCACACCAGCTGACCCCTTCCAGCAGAATCAGTTCTCCAAGCCCGGAGAGAGAGAGCTCTCATCTCAATAGCAGCAGCCCCCCCAGCAGCCAGATAAGCAACCTCTGAGCTGTGTAGAAGTCTACCCACCCTGGTTTTGCACTGCAGCTGCAAGCTATATTGCTTCTCCCCCAACCTCAGGAGGAGCAGGGTCAAAGTAAACCCTGGCAGCTACAAGGCCCTCCCAAAGTTTGGGACTTTCATGTACCCCACCTAGGGGACCAGAGTCTGCCAGGGGCACAACAGATTACCTACATAACTGGATCCTCCACACAAACTACAATCAATGACAGCAGGAACAACCCCATAGCTAAAAACATTTCCTTCCATCTCAAGCTATTAGGGAGCAGTGGATTCATACCCTCAAGTACAATTTACAAGCTTGGCACTTAAGATGGGGAAAAAAACTCACTACACTCCACTGGGAAGAGGTGGAGACAACAGGTCAGAGGTAACCCAAGAGGTACATCAAACTTGCTAAAATACATGTAAGGCAATACAGGACTATCACTCCTCTTCCAGACTCTGTAAGGGAATGATTATTAGGGTCTTGGAACAGGGCTATAAACTAGCCCTAGCACCCCCAGCTCTTGACCAAGAGGCCAGATAAGAAAGAATGAGTGAAAGAACACAGGAATCATGAAAAATCAGAGCAAAAAGTCACCCCCAAAAGTAATCATTAGCTCCTCAGCAAGGGAAACCAACTTCAATGAAATGGGTAAAATGACAGAGGCAGAATTTCAATTATGGATTATAAGAAAGCTCAATGAAATTCAAGAGAAAACAGAATCCCAACACAAAGAAACCACAAGAACAATGCAAGAAATGAATGAAAAATTTTCTAAAGACATTGAATTATTATGTAAAAACCAAACAGAAATACTGGAAATGAAAGAGGCATTCAAGGATCTACAAAACACAGTGGAAAGCCTTAAGACTAGGCTGGATCACCCAGAGGAAACAATTTCAGAGCTGGACAATAACTCCTATGTGCTAAACAAATCAGTCAAAGAGAAAGAACACAGAAGCAAGAGACATAAACAAAGCATACAAGAAATGTGGGATTATGTAAAGAGAACAAACATAAGAATCATAGGCATCCCTGAGGGTGAGGAAGAAAATACACAAGGGCTGGGAAATCTATTTAAAGGAATAATAGAGGAAAATTTCCATGGTCTACCCAGAAATTGTCAATATCCAGGTACAGGAAGCACACAGAACTCCTGAAAGACTCAATGTGAAGAGGCAATCACCATGCCATATAGTTATTAGGCTGGCCAAAGTAAACATGAAATAGGCACTCCTTTGAGCAGTAAGGTGAAAACAGCAGGTAACCTACAATGGAAAACATATCAGACTAACTACAGATTTCTCAACTGAAACCTTACAAGCCAGAAGGGACTGGGGACCCATTCTCAGTCTTCTAAAACAGAATAATGGCCAACCCAGTATTCTTTATCCTGCAAAACTAAGCTTCTTATACGAGGGAGATATAAAGAATTTCCCAGACAAGCAATCATTGATGGAATTTGCAAAGACCAGACCTGACCTGCAGGAGGTACTCAGACCTACATTGTACACTAACCAGTGCAATAGATACCCACTGGTGTAAAATTACCCAAAAGCTAAAAGTCCAGAAACCTAATTCCACAATGGCTCAAGAGGTAAAACAAAACAATAAGAGCCTACCAAACAGGATAAACAGAAACCCACCCCAAATATCAATTCTCTTAATAAATATGAATGGCTTGAATTGTCCATGGAAGAGACATATTGGTTGAATGGATTAAAAAAATACAACCCAAGTATCTGCTGTCTGTAGGAAATGTACTTTACACAAAAGAACTCATTCAGACTCAAGGTGAAGTGGTGGAATATAATTTTCCAGGCAAATGGAAACCAGAAGAAAGCTGGGGTAGCCATTCTTAAATCAGATATCATAAATTTTAAAGCAATAAAAGTAAAAAAAGAAAAAGATGGTCACTATATAGTGGTAAAGGGGAAATTCCAACAAGAAGACTTAACAATCCTAAATATTTATGCACCTAACACAGGAGTGCCCAGATACATAAAGCAAATACTGCTAGATCTACACAACATAATAACACAGCATAATACATAGCAATGCCATAATAGCTGGGGACTTGAACACCCCACAGACAGAATTGGACAGATCCTCCAAAGAGAAAATAAGCAAAGAAACAATGAACCTAAACAGGCCTCTACAACATTTGGGCCTAGCAGACATCTACAGAACACCCCACCCAAATAACAATGAATATGTGTTCTTCTCATCAGCACATGAAACATTCTCTAAAATTGATCACATCCTAGGCCACAAAACAGATCTTAACAAATTTAAAACAATAGAAATTATATCATGTATCTCCTCAGACCACAGTGGAACATAATTAGAAATCAATTCCAACAGAAACACTCATCTCCACAAAAAAGCATAGAAAGTAATCTATTGCAGAATGACTATTGTGTCAAGGAGGAGATTCAGATGGAAATCAAAAGATTCTTTGAACTAAATGATAATGGGGACAAAAGTTATCAAAATCTGTGGGATACAGCAAAAGCAGTCCTGAGAGAAAAACTCATCACCTTAAATGTCCACATCCAAAAGAAAGAAAGTTCACAAATCAACAAATTAATGAATTGTCTCAAGGAACTGGAAAAGGAAGATCAAGCCAACCCTAAACCCAGCAGAAGAAAAGAAATAACCAAGATCAGAGTAGAACTAAATAAAATCAAGAACAAAAGAACTATACAGAAGATTAATAAAACAAAAAAATGGTTCTTTGAAAACATAAACAAAATAGACAGGCCACTTGCTAGATTGACAAGAAGCAGAAAGCAAAGGAGTCTAATAAGGTCAATTAGAAATGAAAAAGGAGAGGCAACAACTGATATCACAGAAATACAAAACATCATCTTTGAAAACTTCAAAAATCTCTATGCCCCAAAACGTATAAATGTGGAGGAAATGGACAAATTCTTAGAAACACAAAAGCTTGCTAGGCTCAATCAGACAAAAATAGAATTCCTGAATAGATCAATATCAAGCACTGAAATTGAAGAAGCAATAAAAAATATTCCAAAAAAAAAAAGTTCCGGACCAGATGGGTTCATGCCTGCATTCTACCAAACCTACAAAGAAGAACTGGTGCCTATATTGCAGAAATTATTCCACAACGTCGAAAAGAATGGAATCCTCCCAAATGCATTCTATGAAGCCAATATCACCGTGAGACCAAAACCAGGAAAGGATACAAGAAAAAAAGAAAACTACAGACCAATATCCCTTATGAATATGGATGCAAAAATTCTCAATAAAATCCTAGCAAATCAAATTCAAATGCACATGAAAAAAATAATTCATCACTATCAGGTGGGTTTCATCCCTGAGATGCAAGGATGGTTCAACATACGCAAATCTATAAATGTAATTCATCATATAAATAAAAGCAAGAAAACAGATTATATGATCCTCTCAATAGATGCAGAAAAGGCTTTTGACAAAATTCAGCACTCTTTTATGATAAGAACTCTTAACAACAATAAGAGATAGTTCATACCTCAATAATAACACAGATAGTTCATACCTCAAGGTTATTGAAGCCATGTATGATAAACTCACACCTAATATCATAGTGAATGGGGAAAAATTGAAAGCATTCCTGCTTAGAACTGGAAGTGGACAAGTTTGCCCAGTATCTCAACTTCTATTCAACATAGTGCTGGAAGTCCTTGCTAGAGCAATCAGAAAAGAGGGAGGAATGAGGGCCATGCAGGTGGAGGCAGAAGAAATCAAACTTTCACTCTTTGCTGATGATATATCATATCTTGAAAATGCCAAAGATTCAACCAAGATACTCCTGGAATTGACAAATGAATTCACCAAAGTCTCAGGATACAAAATCAATGCACACAAATCAGTAGCCTCAGTATACACCAATAACAGTCAAGCTGAGAGACAAATCAAAGATGCAATACCTTTCACAATAGCATCAAAGAAAATTAAATGTTTAGGAACATATTTAACTTAGGAGGTGAGAGACCTATATAGGGAGAACTACAAAACACTGGGAAAAAAAGTTGCAGAGGATATAAACATATGGAAAACCATGCTCTTGGATCAGTAGAATCAACATTGTTAAAATGTCTATACTACCTAAAGTGATTTATATTATCAATGCAGTCCCTAACAAAATACCAACATCATTTTTTGCAGATCTAGAAAAAATAATTTTATGCTTCGTGTGGAAACAGAGAAGACCCCATCTAGCCAAGGAAATCTTAAGCAAAAACAACAAATTGGGAGGCATCAATCTACCAGACTTCAAACTATACTACAAGGCCATAGCAACCAAAAAAGCATGTTACTGTCACAAGTACAGAGACATAGACCAATGGAACAGGATTGAGAACCCAGGTATAAATCCTTCCTCATACTGTCATCTGATCTTTGACAAGATACACAAAAACATACACTGGGGAAAAAAATCCCTATTCAATGAATCATGCTGGGAAAATTGGAGAGCCACGTGTAGAAGACTGAAACTAGATCCACACCTCTCACCTCTCACAAAAATCAACTCACGATGGATAACAGACTTAAACCTAAGGCATGAAACCATAAGAATTCTAGAAGAAAAGTTGGAAAAACTCTTATAGACATTGGCCTAGGCAAAGGATTTATGAAGGAGACCCCAAAGCAATCATAGCAGCAACAAAAATAAATAAATGGGACCACCTGGTCAAACTAAAAAACTTCTGCACAGCCAAGGAAACTATCACTAGAGTGAACAGACAACTTACAGAATGGGAGAAAATATTTGCATGCTACACATCTGATAAAGGGCTGATAACCAGAATCTATACAGAACTTAGGAAAATCAACAAGAAAAAAATCAAACAACCCCATTAAAAAATGGGCAAAGGACATGAACAGAAACTTTTCAAAAGAAGAAAGAATAATGGCCAACAAACATATAAAAAATTGCTCAACTTCTCTAATCATCAGGGAAATGCAAATCAAAACCACAATGAAATATCACTTAACTCCAGTGAGATTGGCTTATATCAAAAAGTCCAAAAACAACAAATGTTGGCATGGATGCAGAGAGATAGGAACACTCATACACTGCTGGTGGGACTGCAAATTAGTACAACCTCTATGGAAAGTAATATGGAGATACCTCAAAGAACTAAAAGTAGAACTACCATTTGGCCCAGCATCCCACTACTGGGTATTTACCCAAAGGAAAAAAAGACATTCTATGATAAAGACATCTGCACTCAAATGTTTATAGCAGCACACTTCACAATTGAAAAGATGTGAAAGCAACCCAAGTGTTCATCAATACATGAGTGGATTAATAAAATTTGGTATATGTATACCATGGAGTACTACTCAGCCATAAAAAAAACAATGGTCAATTAATACTTCTGGTATTACCCTGGATGGATCTGGAGGCTATTCTTCTAAGCGAAATGTCACTAGAATGGAAAAACAAGCACCACTGGTACTCACCATCTAATTGGTACTAACTGATCAATACTTACGTGCACACATGGAAATAATATTCATCAGGGGTCAGGAAGGTGGGAGGGGGTGGAGGGGATGAGAAAACTCACACCTAAGGGGTGCGGGATGCACTGTCTGGGGGATGTTCGTGATTGTAGCTCTGACTTGGGCAGTGCATAGGCAATACATAACCAAAGGGTTTGTACCCCATAATATTCCAAAATTTAAAGATAAAAAGAAAAATAAATAACAATTACAAAAAATTGTGGCTGATGTACATATAAACATGCATTTCATTCACATTAGCTAAAATATTCATAATAAACCATTTCTGTTCACCACTCAAAAGAATCACCCACTTTTATGGAGATACCTTGGTAAAATTCAGAAATTTGATCACATAGTGTGTATAATACAAAAACACTGCATTCTGTCTAAAAATCGCATAAACTAAACAATTTTGTGTTGCATAATGAAATGAATGTGCCTGATAAAAACACAACTCATTGTGAAATTCATGTCAAGTCTTCTAGCTTATTAGATGACAAGAAACTATAAAAACCTGATAATGAAAATTTTCAATACTTTCACATTTTAGCAGTACAGTTTATGTATACCACTGAAAGGCAATAGTCATAATTAAGGCTTATGTTTGCAGTTAGCAAACAAGAAATCCATAAAGGATTTTATCAAGATTGTACGCATTAAAAGGTTTTTGTCCTCATTTTTCCTGTTGCCACTACTGCTTTGTAACAGCTATGTGGATCCTCTATGTATCAGAATCTCCTGGAGTGTTTGCTAAACACAGATCACTGGGCCCCATTTTCACAGTTTCTGACTCAATAGGTGTGGGTTAGGACCTGAGAATTTGCATCTCTAACAAGTTCCCCAGTGAGGTTGATGCCCTGGTCTGGTGACCCTATTTTGAGAACCACTGCTCAAAGCACCTAAATTATGTTTCCTAGAATATTCCCCTCGGGCAAGTGGGGTAGTGAAAATTTAGTGGGTAATTGAGATACAAAATAATGGCATTAAAACCCTTTTGTCCTAATGCTTTGACTTTCTCCCTAATGTGATTATTACCACTTGTACCTAGAACAGTCAGCCACATATTAATAATAATATATTTATAAGGCATATTCAACAGGCAGATCAAGTTTTTTCAGTTTATAGAGTGAACAAAATAGCATAGAGATATGTAGCAAAGTATGTAGAGCAAAACTGCTTGAAAATAATGTAACCTGCAACAGTTCTCGTAGATTAACTAAAATCTTAAATGATAATGAATTTAAGCTCAATTTAGGAGGTTAAAAAAGGACAGATACAATTTAGGAATTGGTTTTAGCAATATGGAATATTAGGCTGCTCATCTGAAATTATCCTCATCACCCTAATGCCTGCTATTGTACAGCCCTCTGAGCTCATTTTTAAAGGGCTGTTACAAAAAAAAAAAAAACCATGAAAGCAAAAGATAAAAAGATAAACAACAGCATATATAGTCTGCAAAGCATAAAAACCTACTACCCGGCCCTTTGCTGGAGAAATTTGCCACCCCTTGCCCTTCAGAATTACCCAGCCATGCTTATGTGCCTGCTGCTGAGTGTTTACAGGTGGCCACAAGAAGAACCAGCTCACAACCAGATATTTTGCCATCCTTCTTTGATTGAAAAATTGAAAACCCTATTTGGTTGGCATCTGCCCTGGCGTGCCTACTCTAGGAATAATGATGCTGCTACTCTTAACATTATTTCCTGGGTGCACTTGACCTTTAAACAAAATGGCAGATAATGATGCTTGGATATGGCTTCCCTCCAACCAATTAGTTTAAGTGAAAAATAGGAGTGTTTACAGTTTCTCAGCCATTTATTGGGGAGGGAGTCAAAAACAGAAATCCTATCTAATACAACTGAGAGTAAGCATGCATTAACTATTAGTTACCTAATTTTAGAAATCAATATTTTCTTTTGAACAAAAGTTCTCTATATAAATGAATGCATCATTAAACTTTACCTGTTATTCATTCTTAATTAATGCTGATTTGGAATTGATTTTCTTAGAATTAGCTCAACATTAATATCTACTTTTAACTGGCACTCATTTGTTTGGGGCCAGCTCTAAAAGACTCCTGTTTTGTTATTGTATCTAGTGCTAAAAAACTAGTTCTTTTTGATTCAATTTACATCAACATTTACTGACAAACTAATAAGAGCTTCAAAGATAAAATATTAAACAGATCATGGTCTATTAACTTACAAAAACAACACAGTTCTAACAAAATCCAAACAAAGGGAATTTACTATCCCACAAACATTATCAATTTATTTTGCCCTTTTAGCCTTATAGATAAGCTACGTGCTAAGCAGTAATGGCTTTTTAGCTTGCACTTTTCCTCTTATTGTGGCAATTAATAAGAAAGAAAAAGTTACACAACACCCTTAGCCTAAATGAAATAAAGCCAAACTATATATCTTTTAATTGTGGTAAATAAACATAATATCAAATTCACCATCTTAGCCATTTTCAACTGTACAGTTCTGGGGCATAAGGACATTCACATTGTTGTGCAACCATCACCCCCTCTCATCTCCAGAGCATTTCCATCTTTTCAAACTGAAACTCTGTACCTATTAAACATTAACTCCATTTCCCCTAGCCCCTGGCAACCACTTCAACTATATTTTTAATAATAAAAAAACTAATTTCTTCTCCACTTGGCAAACCTTCAGGCCACATCCCCATTAGTTGCTCCACCAGCCAATTACAAATGCTGTGCAGTCTTTTACAGCATTTTACTTTTGGAGCCTCTCTTTCAGAGAAGACTAGGGTTTAAAAATGTTAAGTACTAAATCAATAATAAACTACACATATTTGAATATTTAAAAAGTTAAGCAA
>JAKFHU010001026.1:0-18106 GCA_023783475.1 Daubentonia madagascariensis | reverse complement strand
GCCACTTCCCTTTTAAAAAAGGGGACCCCCCCCGTTTTTTCCTTTTGGGAAACCCTTTTTCCTAAAGGGAAAGGGGGGTGAATTTATTTTTTTTTTTTTTAAACCAAAAAATGTTTTTGGGGCCCCTTCACCCAAAAAAAAAGGGCCCGAACTTGGGAAAAAACCCCCCGGAACCCCCCCCCCCGGGGGCCCTTTTTCCCCCACGGGGAAAAAACCCCCTAAAGGGTTTCCTTTTTTTAAGAGATTAAGGTTTTTTTCCCTAAAACCAAAACTGGGGGTTCCCCCAAAACCCCTTTGACAAATTTTCAACTTCACCCCAAAAAGGTTTAAAATCTCCGAACCCCAATTTACAACGAAGACCATTTCCACAAGATTTTCTCTTTGGGCACTTTCCCTTTTGAATGACATGAAACCCCAAACGAACCTTCCTCTGCGCCTTTTAAATCATCAATCAACTAACGTATACCTTTTTTCCTCAAAGCGAGGCGGGGTTTTCCTTGGAAAAATTTACTATAAAACCCTTTGGGGGTCGGCCCTCCCGCCCCTTTGGGTTTCTTGAAACGCCCCGGGAAAAGGGATCCTCCCAAAATGGCCTACCCCCCCGAAGCCTCTAAAAATTCCTTTCGTAAAAACCCCGGGAAAAAAAAACCTAAAAAAATTTTCCAAGGGGAAAAAATAAACTGTACCCTGAACTCTAAAGGGTTTTTTGCTGTGAAAAAAACCCTTTCCTTAAAAAAAACTGGTACTCTCCATTATCCCGCTTCCTGAAAAAATTTACTACTCTCTGTAGAAGACGGGGAAAAAAGACCCTGCTTCGGAGACTACTGGGGAAACTCCGTCACCCCATTGGGGGCTTTTCTCTTACCTTTTCTAGAAAGAAAGCGAGAGGAAAGTGTTACCCTTGGCTGCCATACAAGTTAGCAATCCTGAGCCAGAAAAAAATTCTGGCTGCTTTTCTCTCGGGCACGGAACTTTGGATTTTGTACATGTTCCGTTGCTGAGTGAACCTTTTAAATACGAACATGCCCTGCTTCCCACCGGGAACTTTGATGTGTACCCAGGATCCGACCCCAAACCTGATGGCAGTTGCCGCCTTGAAGAACGGTTCTCTGGGGAAATCATTTCCTCGTTGAGCAATGCCGACAAACTCTGTAAGGCTTCCATACAGAGATTTAACCCAACCGGTAAGAACGGGGGTCGAGTCTCTCTTTTCATAGGTTGGAGGTTTTGTGTTCACTTGAGACAATTTTTGCCCAAAAAACCCAAACCCGAGTTTCTTTAAATGGCCCTGATTATGCTTAGAAGTTGATAAACTTGGTACCGGGAATTCTGGGTGTCCTTCTGCTGGGGGGCCCATCCTTTCTATGAGCTACCTGAAAGTGGGATGTTTTTTCTAATCAAGCATGGTTTGAGGAGTCTGCCAATACTCCCTGCATGACAGAGTTAGGATAACTTGTGTAAAAAGTGAAAAACCCCAAGCTGTTTTCCCGGATAGAGAGAGGGGGTTTCATTGGAAAACAGATCCTTTTCCCCTTTCCCTCTTCCTACAAAAATTGTCAACGCTACCCTAGAGCCTTGGCCATATGGCCAGGACCGAGTTCTTCCACAGAAATGAAGTGCCCCATCCCCCCCAAAGACTCCATGTCAATACTTTACTGTTGGAAGCATGAGAAGAAAAAAAGAAAGAATCTTCCCTGCAGAGAGGTAAGAAAACCCCTATATGAAACGGGATCATCTAGCTGCCCCTTTCAGGGGGGCTATGTGTTTCCAAAAAAGGGCGGCTGATTTCTCAATACCCGCTTGGTCCAAAGGGACTTTACTTTCGCCCCAAATGTTTGGGTAGGCCCAGAGAAGTTTTTTACAAAGGAAAAGCGGGGCACGTCCCCCAAAGCTCCCTCTTTTGGACATGTCTCCATTCAGCTTTTGAAAACCAACGGCCCAAAAAATTGTTTCCCATCCAATCTAAAACAGCCCTGAACCCAAGGGGTCATCTATCGTCCTTTGGAAAAGACGTGTTTTAAAATGAAGAGCTTTTATACCCCCTTACCCAGTGGCTACCCATGTCATCCTCTGGACTTAGGTTTCAAAGTATCAGGGGAGAAGGTTTCTGCCCCGGACACACCTCGCATCCTAAGGAAGCATCTCTAGGACAGCATTGGGGAGGATCCCTAGGAAACCCAGTCCCCCAATTCAGGAAAGTTCAGAGAACTTACCAAAGTGAACATTCTTCCTGTTTCTTCCTGGCAAGCAACTGTCTCAACTACGAATAACTTTTATAAATTTTCCATTTCCCCCGTACGAAATTGTGCTTCTTCTCCAATAAGGTTAGAACATGTGACCGTGAACCTGGTTTACATTTGAAAGGTGTGCACCCATAGGGATCTTTCGTGTGTCCCCCTGCTACGCATCGACCCTTTAAGCAAGGGAGAACTGACTGAACACGAGGTTCCATCCACATTTAGGACAGAAAGGACCATGACATCCAGTGCCTTCCATTGAGTAGAAGTGTTTTTCCTCTGGGTCTCCTTATGGCCCCCATTGAACGTGTTAACTATTTCCATCCTCGTCCCTTAAAAGCTTGGAATGTTATCGGTCATTTTAGAACCACTGACATTCAGAAACACATCTCGGGATCCCTTACTCTCTGACTCCACTTTCTAATGAAATTCATGGGGAAAACAGGACCGTACATGTGGCTCTCCCAAAGGTGAAGCTGACCGGTGCAATCTGACCTGTTGGTGCTTTCTATCATAGTAGACAATTGCCTTAGAAAGGGGCGGGCAAAAAGGTTCTGCTTTCTACTCTCTACCAAAACCCCTTTCCCTTTCCCCAAAGTTGTGGGAACAGGGGAAAACTGTTCCAAGAGAATCGGATTTTCGGCCCTCAAAACGAAGTGCCTTCTCAACAGGAGAGTCTCTCGGGGACTCCTTTTCTTAGGCGAGCCCGGTGAAATCTACAAAATGTTCCCTTCAGCGAGGACTGAAGCGAACCTCTGCCCAAACGGAACACCTAGTTCCTTTTTTAAGGTTAAGAGGTGTTTTCACTGAAAAACAAGTGGTTCTCCATAAAACCTTTAAAAAAAAAAAAAAAAAAAAAAAAAAAAAAAAAAAAAAAAAAAAAAAAAAAAAAAGGGGGGGGGGGGGGGGGGGGGGGGGGGGGGGGGGGGCTGTCAAAACTACCCGCCCGGGGAGCAGCAGCCAGAATGAGTCCTACCAAAATGGCATACAGGCCCTGACGATTCTCTATGCTAATTCCTTTCGTAGGAAAGCCCAGGCAAATCAAAACCTTATATAAGATTTTCCAGCAGAGATATAATAAAGCTGTACCAATCTGAACTTTCTAGATAGTTTCTTGCTGGGAAAAAAATCGCTTTGCCTTGAAAAAATTTTGGTACTCTCCATTATCCGTTCCTGCGAAATTTTCTACTTCTCTACGTAGAAGACGGGGGAAAAACGACCCGTGATGGAGATACTGAGGAAACTCCGTGCACTCCCATTTGGAAGCTTTTCTCTCTTACCTTTACTAGGAAAGAAAGCGAGGAAAGGGCGTACCCTGGCTGCCATACACAGATTTAGGCAATCCTGAGCACGAAGGAAATTCTGGCGCTTTTCTCTCAGGGCCGGAAGTTTTGGACTTTGTACATGTTGCCGTTGCTGAGGGCCCCTCTTAATACGAACAGCCCTGCTTCTCCACCGGAAGTTTGATGGTCACCTGGGATCCGACCCCAAACCCTGATGCAGTGCCTAGCTGAAGAACGGTCTCTGAGGAGAAATCATTCCCGTGAGAGAAATGCCGACAACCTCTGTATGAGGCTCCATACAGAGATTAACCCAAACCGGGTAGAGACGGGGGTCGAGTTTGCTCTCTTTCATAGTTGAGGTGTGTTCACTTGGGGACAATTTGAGTGCCTACAACAACGGATTTCTTTAAAGTGGCTTGATGAACTGGGAATTAGACTTGTTCCAGGGAATCTGGGTGTCCTTGAGGGTGCCTTTCTAGAGCTACTGAAAGTGGGGTGTTCTTCTAATCAAGCATGGTGGGAGTCTGCCAATACTACCTGCATGACAGAGTTGGTACTTGTGTAAAAGTGAACACCCAGTGCTTTCCGGCATAGAAAGGGGGGGGGGAAAGGGGGGTTTTTCATTGGAAACGCCTCTATTCCCCTTTTTTACCCTCTTATACAAAATTGTCATACGTCTACTCTCAGGAGCTTGCAATGGCCAGAGACCGAGTTCTTCCGGAAATGAGTGCCCTCCCCCATAAAATCTCCAGCCCATACTTACTGTGGAAGCAAGAAAAAAAAAACCCCCAGAAAGAATACTTCCCTGCAGAGAGGAAGAAACCTATATGCAACGCTCATCTAGTGCTGCCTTTCCGGGGGTTACCATATGTGTTTCCAAAGGCACACGGCTTAAATTTTCTCCAATAGCCCCTTGTACAAGGACGAACATACTTTTCCCCACCCCACGCTTTGGGGAGGCCAGAGAAGCTTGTCTCAAAAAAAGCGGGCACGTCCTCAAAGCTCATCTCTTTGGACGTCTCCTATTCAGAGCTTTTGAGAACAAGGACAATAATGCGGCCATACAATATATTAAACGCCTGAACCCCAGTGGTCATCTAATCGTCCTTTGAGGAAAAAAGGTTTAAAAAGGAAAGAGATTTTATATAGGCCTTAGACCAGTGGCTCGACCATTGTCGATACTCTGGACTTAGTCTTCGAAGTATTCTTTTGGAGAGAAAGTGTTTCTTGCACCGGAAACACTCTACGCATCTAAGGAAGAAATCTGTATGACGATGCATTAGGGGCGGATCCCTAGGGGAAAACCAGTCCCTCCATTCTCCAGTGCAATTTCAGCAGGAACTGTACAAGTGAAACATCTACCTGTTTGCTCCTGGCAATGCAACTGTCTCAACTACGAATAACTTTTATTTTCCATTTTCCCGCTTCGTAAGACTTTTAAAACAACGAAAAAAAGGGGGGGTTATGGAAAGTTCTCTTGTTTCCTAAAAGGGGCGAGAGGGAAAAACTAAAACCCATCTTTTCTGAGAAATGTTTTTTGGGGGCCCTTAGGCCCCCGCAACGATTAACTTAATTCCCACCCCCCTTTGAACGGGAATTTAGGAAAATTAACCCACCTGCCAGCAACATTGGGGGGGTCCTTTCCCACCATTTTTAAGAAACGGGGCACAGGACCCTTTTTTGTGCCTAAAAAATGGTGAACTAGGGCCCAAGCCTTTTTTTTGGGTTTCTTCTCTTGGGGGGCCCAATCCTTAAAAGTGGTTTACCCATTCCCCAAACCCCTTTCCCCCCGGGGAAAAGGGAATTAAAAGAGTCTTGGCTCAAACCAAGGACCCGGGGGGACCCCCTTGGGATTTTTTTTTAACGGGAGCCCTGTCCACAAAATGTCCTTTCAAGAGATGAGGCTTTCAAGGAACCCCATTCCTTTTTTTTAAACGGATTGGGGGGTTTTTTTCCCTGAGAAAAAAAGGGGGTTCTCCAAAACCCCCTTTGACAAAAGCGCTTCCCAAAAGGGAATTTGTATTAAGCACTTTACGGAAGATACCCACGAATTTCCTTCTTTTTTTCCCGGGAAAATAGCACCACAACCATTTTTCCCGGCACTTCGGCATCAAGAAACCTTTCTTTTCTTGAAAAGACTTTTTTCCTTAACTCCCTTACGTAAACCCCTTTTGAACTGCCCCTGGGGTGGTCGGAAACAGCCCCAGAGAAGGAGCCTACCAAAAATAGGCAGTACCCCCTGACAAGCATCTCTATGCTAATTCCTTTCGTAAGGAAGCCCAGGAAAAAAAAACCTCTATATAAGTTTTCCAGGAGAGATATAATCAAGCTGTACCAATCGAGTTAGATATTTTTGCGCGGTGAAAAAAAAACCCTTTGCCTGAAATGGTCTTCTTAAAATCCCGTTCCTGCAAAAATTTACTCTTCTCTACGTAGAACGAGAAAAACAAACCGGTCGGAGACTACTGGGGGAAACTCCGTGACTCCATGGAAGCTTTTCTCTTCCCTTTTAATAGAAAAAAAGGAAGGGAAGTC
This sequence comes from Daubentonia madagascariensis, assembly GCA_023783475.1. Taxonomy (NCBI): domain Eukaryota; kingdom Metazoa; phylum Chordata; class Mammalia; order Primates; family Daubentoniidae; genus Daubentonia; species Daubentonia madagascariensis. The sequence goes on along the minus strand of JAKFHU010001026.1, from coordinate 12,051 downwards.
TTTTCCCCTTTGGCTGCCAAAACAGATTAGGCACCCTTGAGCACGAAGAAATTCTGGTCTTCTCTCGGGGCCCGGGAAAGCTTTTGGCTTTGTACATGTTGGCCGTGCTGAGGGGACCTCTTATTCGAACATCCCTGTTTCTCCACGGGAGCTTTGATGGTGTCACCTCAGGATCCAAACCCAAAATGTGGCAGTGCCTAGCCGAAGAACGGTCCTCTGAGAGAAATATTCCTCGTGAGAGCAATGCCGACAAACTCTGTATGAGGCGTCCATACAGGGGATTAACCCAAACCCCGGTAGAGAACGGCAGGGCGAGGCTGCTCTTTTGCATAGGTTGGAGGTGTTTTCACTTGAGACAATTTGATGTCCTAAACCCAAACCCGAGTTTCTTTAAAGGGGCCCCTTTGATGTTACTTGAAGTGAGACTGTTACCAGGGAATCTGGGTGTCCTTCTCTGGGTTGGCATCCTTTCTTATGAGCTACCTGAAAGGGGAGGTTCTTCTAATCAAGCATGTGTGAGGAGTTTTGCCAATACTACCTGCATGACAGAGTTAGGATAACTTGTGAAAAAGTGAAACCCCCAGTGCTTTACGGCATAGAAGAGAGGGGTTTCATTGGAACAGGATCTATTGCCCATTTACCCTCTTCCTACGAAATTGTCATACTTTCCCTCTCAGAGCCTTGGCCATATGGCCGAGACCGAAGCTTCCCAGAATGAAGGCCCATCCTCCCATAACCCTCCCATGCAATAACTTAATTGTGAAGCCATCAGAAACAACAGAAAGAATACTTCCTGCAGAGAGGTAAGCAAACCCTATATGCAACAGACCTACTAGCTGCGTTGTTCAGGGAGCTATGTGTTCCAAAGGAAGCGGCTTGTTTTTCTAATAGCCCGCTTGGACAAGACGGACTACTTTCGCCACCAAATCTTTGGGAGGGGACCCAGAGAAGCTTGTTCAAAAAGGAAAGCAGGGCACGTCCTCAAAAGCTCACTCTAATGGACATGTCCCTATCAGAGCTTTGAGAACCAAACGGACAATAAGCTTCATACACATATCTAACAGCCCTGAAACCCAAGGGGTCATTATCTGTCTTTGCTGAAAATAGACGGTTTTAAATGAAAGAGTTTTAATAGGCCCTTAGCCCAGTGGTAGGGACCATGTCGATCCTCTGGACTTAGTTTCGAAGTATCAGTGGAGAAAGTGTTTCTGCACCGGGACACCACTCTACGCATCTAAGGAAGCAATCTCTATGACGATGCATTAGGACGGATCCCTTTAGGGGAAAACCCAGTCCCTCCAATTTCAGGCAAAGTTTCAGCAGAACTGTACCAAAGTGAACATCTACCTTTTTTCATTCCTGGCAATGCACTGTCTCAACTCGAATAACTTTATATTTCCATTTTCCCCGTTCTTCGTACGAAATTGTGCTTCTTCTCCAATTAGAGGTTAGAAATGTGACCCGTGAAACCGGGTTCTACAACTGAAAGGGTGTGCACGCCATAGGGATGCTTTTCCTTTTGTGTCCTCTGCTACGCATCGAAGCAAGGGATAAAACTGACTGAACACGAGGATTCCATCCACATATGAGCGCAATCCTGAACACAAGTGACCTTCAGCTGCTTTCCCTCTCCCGGACAATTCGAGTGTCTTGACTGTGTAACTGTTTCTTTGCCAAATGCACCCACTTGCTAGAATAGGCTTCTTTCCACTGAGGAGCTTTAAAACCTGAAGAGAGTTACCGGGTGACGCGCAGCACACGGGACTGGTTCCTAGATGAAGCATCTCTCTCAGACTACAATTTACTTTGCAGAAGGCTAGGAAGAGAATCTCTCGTCATGTTTCCATACACGGATTAGGACGAGCAGGACACAAACTGAACTTCCAGCCTGCTATGCTTCCATTGAGTAGAAGTGTTTTCTCTTTGGGTCTCCTTTATGGCCCCAGTGAACTGTCTGACGAGTTAAACTATTTTCCCATTCCTCTTGACCTTAGAAGCTTGGGAAATGTATCGGTTAATCTAGATTCTCAACCTGACATCCGCACACCATCCTCGGGATCCCTGTGACTCTCTGACTCACTTTTGTTCTAATCAAATCATGTGGGAAACAGACCGTACATTCTGTGCTCTACCCAAATGGTGAAGCTGACCGGGAACATCTGACCTTGTTGGTGCTTTCCTCCTTGAGTAGGGACCCATATGCCATTAGAAAGGGCTGCATGGTTCTGCTTTTCACTACTCTCGCTATACCTCAAAATCTCCTTCTCTCCAGTTGGAATCACTGAAACTGTTCCAAGAGAAATCGGATTCGGCCTCAGAAACGAAGTGCACTTCTCACAGGACGCGTCTCTCTGGGACTCCTTTTCCTTATCCGGAGCCGTACTTTGTGAACTCCCTACAAAAATGCTCCCTTTACAGAGAGACTGAAGCGAACCCTGTCCAACGGAACACCTATTTCCTTTTTTAAGAGTTAGAGGTGTTTTCCCTGAAAAACAACGGGGGTTCTCCAAAAACCCCGTTTGAAAGAAATTGCAGAACTTCAGCCATAAAAGGATTGAAAATATCTCCAGAGAATCACAATTTACAGACGAAGGTCCACTTCCACGAAGATGTTTCTCTCTTTGGCACTTTTGCCTTTGAAGACATGAGAACACACGGACAATCCTTCTCTCTGCGCACATTAACCCGGTCATCCATGAAAATAATCGATACGCCCTCTTGTCTCTCGAAGACGAGGCGTGTTTCCTTGGAAAAGCCTTATCTCATCAAATTCCCGGCTTGATACGCAAAATGCCATCCTCGCCCCTTGGGGGCTTGCAAGCAGCACCCGGAATGGAGTCCTACAAAAAAATAGGCAGTACATGGGCCCTGACAAAGGGCATCTCTAGCTAATTCCTTTCCGTAAGGGAAGCCCGGCAAAAAAACCCTCATATAAATTTCCAGGCAGAGTTAACCCAAAGCTGTACCAATCTGAACGTCTAGATAGTTTCTGCTGTGAAAAAAAAATCGCTTTGCCTTAAAAAAAAACTTTCCTCCCCCCTTATAATTATCCCGCTTCCTGCGAAATTTTACTATTCTCTATGTAGAAGACGGGGAAAAAAACCCGGACCCGTGCATGGGAGACTATGAGGAAACTCCCTCCCACTCCCATTTGGAAGCTTTTCTCTCTTACCTTTATAGAAAGAAAGCGAGAGGAAGTAGTAACCTTGGCTTGCCATAAACAGATTTAGGCAATCCTGAGAACAGAAGAAATCTGGTTTTTTTGGCAGGGGCTTTCTCTCAGGGAAACGGAAGCTTTTGGACTTTGTACAGGGTGCCGTTGCTGAGTGACACTCTTAATACGAACATGCCCTGCTTCTCCCCGGGAAGCTTGATGTGTCACCCACGGATCCGACCCAAAATGTTTTGGGGGGGCAGTGCCTACCTTGAAAAACCCCACGGTCTCTGATAGAAATCATTTCCCGTTGAGACATGCCGACAAACTCTTATGGGCTCCTACAGAATTAAGCCAACCTAGAGAACGGGGGGTCGAGCTGCTCTCTTTCATGGTTGGAGGTGTGTTCACTTGAGACAATTTATGTCTCCAACCAAAAATTTCTTTTAAAGTGGCCTTGATTGATAATTGAAGTTGAGACTTCCAGGGAATCTGGGTGTCTTCTGCTGGGGGTCTTTTATGATACCTGAAAGTGGGAGTGTTCTTCAAATCGCATGGTGAGGAGTCTGACAATACTACCTCATGACAGATTTAGGAAACTTGTGTAAAAGTGCACACCCAGGCTTTCCGGATGAAGAAGAGGGTTTTCTTGGAACCAGCATCCTATTGCCCATTACCCTTTCCTACGAAATTGTAAAATACGTCTACTCTAGGTGCCTTGGCTAGGGCCCAAAGGGACGAGTCTTTCCACAGAAATGAAGGCCCATCCTCCCATAAGCATCTCCATGTCAATACTTTACTTGTTGAAGCATGAGAAAAAAAACAGAAAGAATATTTCCCTTCAGAGGGGTAAGCAAACCATATGAAAAACAAAATCATCTTAGCTGCTTCCTTTCAGGGAGCATATGTGTTTCCCAAAAGGCAGCGGGCTGGATTTTCCCCAAAATAGCCCGCTTGGTACAAGACGACATTAAACTTTCGCCCCAATGCTTTGGGGAAGGACCAGAGAAGCTTGGTCTACAAAGGAAAGCAGGGCACGTCCTCAAAGGTCATCCTTTTGGACATGTCTTATTCAGAAGCTTTTGAGAACCAACGGACAATAATGCGTCCATTACACTATCTAAAAGCCCCTGAACACCAAAGGGGTCATCTATCTGCCCTTTGGCTGAAAAATGCTTTGTTTTAAAAGAAAGAGCTTTAATAGGCCCTTAGCCCAGTGGATAGGGGACACATGGCGATCCTCGGACTTAGTCTTCGAAGATCAGTGGAGAAAGTGTTTCTGCCACCGGACACACTCTACGCATCCAAAGGGAAGCATCTCTTGGACGATGCCTATTAGGGAAGGATCCCTAGGGGCAAAACCATTTCCCTCCAATTTCAGGCAAAGTTCAGCAGAACTGACCAAAGTGAAACATCACCTGTTTTTCTTCCTGGCAATGAACTGTTCAATTTACGATAACTTTTATTTTCCCTTTTTCCCCCCTTTTTTTCGTCGAAATTGTGCTTCTTCTCCAATTGAGGTTAGAAATTTTTGACCCGGGTGAAACCTGGTTTACAAATGAAAGGGTGTGCACGCCATAGGGATGCTTTTCCGTGGTCCTCCCCCTACGCATCGAACCCAAGGGGAGAACGATCTGAAAACAAAGGATTCCATCCACAGAGAGCCCCAATACCTGAACACAAGTGACCTTCAGCTGCTTTTCTCAGGAAATTCGAGTTGTGTGACTGTGGAATGTTTTCCCTTGGGCCAAATACCCACTGGCTACGCCTAGGTCCTTCTTTTCCACTGAGGTTTAAAACGGAAGAGTTTACCGGTGTGACGGACGCAGCACCCGGGGCTGGTCCTAGATGAAGCATCTTCTCCAGATACATTTACTTGCCAAAAGGCTAGGAAGAGAATCTTTTCCGTCATGTTTCCATACACGGATTTAGGACGAGCAGGACACAATGAACATCCACTGCATCTTCCATTGAGTAGAAGTTTTTCTCTGGGTTCTTATGGCCCCCAGCTTGAACGATGTTAAATAATTTCCCCCCCTTTTTTTTTTTTCCCCCTTCCCTTAAAAGTTTGGACATGTTACGGTCAATCTAGTTTCCCACCGACATCGCACCCTCTCGGGTCCCTTACTCTCTACCACTTTCTAAAAAATCATGTGGGAACAGACCGTTATTTCGTGCTCCCCAAATGGTGAAGTGCCCCGGTGCAAATCTGCCCTTGTGGTGCTTTTCTCCATTGAGTAGGACCATATCCTTGAAAGGGCTGCTAGGGCTGCTTTCCTATCCTACCCCAAAAATTTCCTCTCTCGCCAGTTGGAATCACGGGAACTTTTCCCAAGAGAATCGGTTCCCCCTCGAAACGAAGTGCACTCTCAAAGGAGCGCTCTTGGGACCTTTTCCTTACGGGACCCCGTGAAATCCTCAAAAATGCTCCCTTTAAAAGAGGACTGAAGCAAACTCGGCCAACGGAACCCTAGTTCTTTTTTAAGAGATTAGAGGGTTTTCCCCTGAAAACCTGTGGTTCTCCAAAAAACCCGTTTGTACGAAATTGGCAGAACTTCAGCCATAAAGGATTGAAATTTCAGAGAATAACACTTTTCAGACGAAGAGTTCCACATACACAGAGGTTTCTCCTTGGGCACTTTTGCCGTTTGAATGACATAAACCCCCAATTGAACAATCCTTCTCTCTGCGCAAAATTAACGGTCATTAAGGAAACTAATCGTTTTTACCTCTTGTCTCTCGAAGACAAGGGTGTTTCCTTGAAAACCTTATCTCATAAAATTCCTGCGAAAACAAAATGCATCCCGCCCCTGGTGTCTTGAAAAGCAGCACAAGAAGGGAAAGTCACCAAGAAAGGGCCCGTACAGGCCTGAGAAGCATCTCTATGCTATCCTTCGTAGGAAGCCCAGCAAAAAAAAACCTATATAAGTTTCCGGGCCGAGATATATAAAGGGCTGTACCAATCTGACGTCAAATTTAGTTCTTGCTGTAAAAAAAAAAATCGCTTGCCTTAAAAAAACTTGGGTATCTCCATATCCCGCTTCCTCTGAAATTTTACTACTTCTAGTAGAAGACGGGGAAAACACCGTCATCGGAGACTCTGGGGAAACCCTCGTCCCACTCCTTTTGGGAGCTTTCTCTTTACCTTTACTAGAAAGAAAGCGAAGAAGTTTTTACTTGGCTCCATAACAGATTTAGGCAATCTGAGCAAGAAGAAATCTGGCGCTTTCTCTCAGGGCACGGAAGCTTTGGACTTTGTACAGTCCGGTTGCGAGTGACCCCTTAATACGAACATGCCCTCTTCTCCACCGGGAAGCTTGATGTGTCCCGCGGGACCGACCAAACGATGGCAGTGCCTAGCCTGAAAAACCCGGTCTCTGAGAGAAATTCATTTTCCTCGTTGAGAGCAATGCGGAAAACTCTGTATGAGGCTTCCATACAGATTTTTAAGCCAACCGGTAGAAAACGGAGGGTCGAGCTGCTCTTTTTCCCGGGTTTGGAGGTGTGTTCACTTGAGACAATTTGATGTCCTCCAACCCCGATTTTTTTTAAATGGCCTGATTTAAATTAGAAGTTTGGGGACTTGTTACCCAGGGATCTTGGGTGTCTTTGCGGGTGGCATCCTTTATGAGCTACTAAAATTGGGAGTGTTCTTTAAAATTAAAGCATGTGTGAGGATCTGCCAATACTACCGCAAAACAGAGTTAGGAAACTTGTGTAAAAGTAAAACACCCAATTTTTTCCCGGGCATAGAAGAGAGGGGTTTCCATGGAAACAGCTTTCCTATTGCCCATTTCCCCGCTCCTACAAATTGTAATACGTCTACTCTCAGCACCCTTGGCCATATGGCCAGGAGACCGATTCTCCACAGAAATGAAGGCCCCTCCTCCCATAAGCATCTCATGGAAATACTTTCTTGTGGAAGCGAGAAAACATACAGAAAAGAATACTCCTGCAGAGAGGTAAGCAAACCTGAACAATTCCCTTTCCTTTTCCCAAAAAATTGGCTTTAGGTCAACGAAATTCCCCATTGTTCGACCTCCTGGGAGCCCTTGCCATTTTTCAAAAAACAGTAACAGACCGAGGCTTTCTCCCAAAGCGGGCTGGGGGTTCCAATCTAACTTTTGGTGACCATGAGGGGCCATAGAGATGGGGCTCTTTCTTTTTCCACCTTACCAAAATCTTTTCCCCTCCTTGGGAAATTTAGGTTTCCAAAGGAACCGGATGGTCCAAGTGCCCTTTCAAGAAAACTCAATTTTTTCCCGGCAATTAAATCAAAACCCTTGAAACCCTTTTGCGTTTTTAAGAACCTTTTTTCCTTGGCTCCTTAAAAATTCCTGCTTGAACGAAAATCCATTCGCCCTTTGCCTTTTGGCGACGGGGGAGTCCTCCGTACTACAGGCCCGAAAGCCTCATGAAAAGTTTTTTCCGAAGGAACCCCGAAAATAAAACCCTAATAAAGTTTTGGGGCGAGGTGTTTCCCGCTTCCCAATCTACCTCTAAGGCGGAAAAAATCTTTTCAAAAACTTGGTCCCCTTTCCCCGTTCCTGCTTTTCTTTCAACGTAAAGAAGCGCCCTTCCGAGGCTACGGGGAAACTCCTGCCCCCAATTGAGCTTTCCTTTAGGGGAACGGGAAACCCTTGGCGCCTCGAATTTGGGCATCCTACCAGAAATCGGGTTCTTGGCCCCAAATTTGACTTTTCATTGCCGGCCAGCCTCCACAAAGCCTTCCCCCGGGGTTTCTCTCAGAACCCCCCAAAAGGTGGTGCCGGGAAACGGTCTCTGAAATTCTCGTTAAGGAGCAAGGAAAAACTCTGATGTAACGGTTAACCCCGGGAGGGGGTGTGTTCTGGGGTTGGGGTGGGTAACAAGGGCCTCAAACCAGGCTAAAGGATGATTAATGAATTTGGGAAACTTTTCGGGAAGGGGTTTCCTTTGGGGGGTCCTTTGAGGACCTGAAAGGGGTTTCAACGGGTGGGAGTTGCCTCTACTGCATGAAGAGGGAAATTTGTAAAAGTGAACACCAGCTGCTTTCGGCATAGAAGAGAGGGGTTTTTCATTGGAAACGCATCCTATTGCCCATTTACCTCTCCTACGAAATGTCATTCCGTTCTAATGTCTCAGAGCCTGGCCATATGCCAGAGACCGAGTTCTTCCACAGAAATGAAGTGCCCCATCCTCCATAGCATTCTCCATGTCAATACTTTACGTGTGGAAGCATGAGAAAAACACACAGAAAGAATACTTCACTGCAGAGGAGGTGAGTAAGCAAACCTATATGAACAGATCATCTAGATGCTTCCTTTCCGGGAGGAATATGTGTTTCCAAAGGCAGCGGCTTGAGTTTTCTCCATTTAGGCCCGCTTGGTACAAGACGCCATACTTCGCCACCAAATGTTGGGGAGAGGACCATGAGAAAGCTTGGTCTACAAAAGGAAAGCAGGGCACACGTCCATCAAAGTCATCTCTATTGGACATCGCTATTCAGCGCTTTTGAGAACCAGACGGACAATAGTTGCTTCCATACACATATCTAAACAGCCTGAACCCAAGTGGTCATATATAGTCCTTTGCTGGAAATAGGACGTGTTTTAAAAGGAAAGAAGCTTATAGGCCCTTAGGCCCAGTGGCTTACGACCATGTCGATCCTCGGACTTAGTCTTCGAAGTATCAGTGGAGAAAGTGTGTTTCTGCACCGGAAACACTCTACGATCCTAAGGAAGCATCCTATGGACGATGCGATTAGGGACGGATCCCTGGGGAAAACCCTAGTCCCTCCAAATTTCAGGCAAAGTTTCGCAGAACTACCAAAGTGAACATTCTACCTGTTTCTCCTGCAATGCAACTGTCTCAACTACGAATTAGACTTTATATTTTCCATTTTCCCAGCTTCGTACGAAATTGGGTGCTTCTTCTCCAATTAGAGTTAGAAATGTGACCCGTGAAAACGGGTTCTACACTGAAGGGTGTGACACGCCATAGTGGATGCTTTTCCGTTGTGTCTCGATACGCATCGAAGCAAGGGAGAACTGACTGAACACGCGAGGATTACATCCACAGATGAGCGCAATCCTGAACAACACAGTGTACCTTCCAGCTGCTTTCTGTCAGGAAATTCGAGTGTCTGACTGTGCTGCATTGTTCCCTTGCCAAAGGACCACTGCTACGCCATAGGTCCTTCTTTTCCACTGAGGAGCTTTAAAACATGAAGAGGATTTACCGGGTGACGACGCAGCACACGGATGGTCTAGATGATCGCATCTCCTCAGACTAAATTTACTGCAGAAGGCTGGAAGAGAATATCTCCGTTCATGTGTCCCTACACCGGGATATTTCGGACGAGCAGGAACAACTCTGAACATCCAGCTGCTATCTTCCATGAGTAGAGTGTTTTCTCTTGGGTTCCTTATGGCCCCAGCTGAACGATGTTAACTAATTCCCATTCCCTCATAGACGCTTGGAATGTTAGCGGTCAAATCTAGATCTCCACCTGACATTCAGAACAACATCCTCGGGATCCATTGGACTCTCGGACTCACTTTTCTAATGAAATCATGTGGGAACAGACGTAAATTTCTGTGCTATCCCAAATGGGAAGCTGACCGGTGCACATTGAACCTTGTTGGTGCTTTACTCTCATTGGAGTAGGACCAATGCCTTAGAAGGTGCATAGGTTTGCTTTCCTACTCTCTACCAAAATCCTTCCTCTCCAGTTGGAGATCAACGGAACTGTTCCAAGAGAATTCGGATTCGGCTCAGAAACGAAGTGCATTCTCAAAGGAGCGTCTCTCTGGGACTCCTTTCCTTACGGGAGCCGTGAAATCCTACAAAAATGCTCCCTTTACAGATGGAGACTGAAGCGAACCTCTGTCAACGGAAAAACAGTTCCTTTTTTTAAGAGATTAGAGGTGTTGTCCTGAAAACAACTGGGGGTTTCTCCATAAACCCGCTTTTGTACGAAAATTTGCAGGAAACTTCAGCCATAAAAGGATTGAAATAATCCACCGAGAATCAAAATTTTACAGACGAGAGTCACTTCACGAAGATGGTCTCCTTTGGGCACTTTGCCGTTTGAATGACATGAGAACACACTGACAATCTTCTCTCTGCGCACACATTAACGCTCATCAATTGCTACTAATCGTTTTACTCTTGTCTCTCGAAAGACGAGGGTGTTTTCCTGGAAATAGCCTTATCTCATCCAAAGCACTGATTGATACGAAAAGGCATCCTCGGCCCTTGGTGTCTGCAAGCGAGCACCAGAGAATGGAGTCCTACCAAGAAATAGGAAAGTACAGGCCCGACGAAGCATCTCTATGCTAATTCCTCCGTAAGGAGCCCAGGGCAAATTAAAAACCTCTTATAAGAGTTCCAGGAAGAGATATAATCAAAGCTGTACCAATCTGAACGTTTCTAGATAGTTTCTTCTGTGAAAAAAAATCGCTTTGCCTGAAAAAAACTTGGTACTCTCCATTATCCCGCTTCCTGCGAAATTTTTATATTCTCTACGTAGAGAAGACCGAGAAAAAACGACCCGTGCATCGGGGACTATGAGGAAACATCCGTTGCCTCCCATTTGGAAGCTTTTCTCTCTTACCTTACTAAAAAGAAGAAAGAGACAGAGGAGCGTACCTTGGCTGCCTATACACAGATTTAGGCACTCCTGAGCCCAAACAGAAGAATTCTGGCTGCTGTTCTCTCAGGGGCACGGAGGATTAGAGCTTTTGCGACTTGTACATGTTGCCGTTTTGATGAGTGACCCTCTTAATCCGAACAGTTGCATGCTTCTCCACCCCCGGGAAGCTTGATGTGTCACCTCAGGATCCGACCCCAAACCTGATGGCAGTGACTAGCCTTGAAGATTACGGTTTCTGAGAGAAATCACTTCCTCGTTGAGAGCAATGCCGACAATACTCTGTTATGAGGCTGACCATACAGAGATTTCCAGCCAACCGGTTGTAGAGGAGAACGGAGGGCGAGATGCTCTCTTTCATAGGTTGGAGGTGTGTTCACTGAGACAATTTGCTGTCCTCCAACCAAGCCGAGTTCTTTAATGGCCCCTTGATGTATACTTAGACGTTGAGACTTGTTACAGAAATTTTTTTCCCAATTAGGGGGTAGAAATGTGACCCGGAACCTGGTTCTACAACTGAAAAGGGTGATGAAACGCTTTAGGGATGCTTTTCCGTGTGTCCTCTGCACGCATCGAAGCAAGGGAGAATCGACGAACACGAGGTTTCAATCAACAGATGAGCGCAATCTGAACACAAGGGCCCTTCAGTGCTTTCTCTCGGGAAAAACAGTCGATCCTTGGTTAGCTTCCGAATATCATGAGACATGTTTCTAAGGAACACAACGTTCTAGGGGATCCTAAGAAGACTAACATCCCTTAGGCTGACCCAGGGAACCAGCCCAAGTATCAGAAAGCTTTCGAGCTTCCAAAGGAACTTACTGTTTTCTCCGGAATGCATGCAACTTTCAACTTATTTCCATTTTCCAATTACGTAAATTGCTTTTCTCCTTAGGGTTAGAAATGTGACCCGTGAACTGGTTCTACAACTGAAAGGTGTGCACGCCATAGGGATGCTTTTCCTGTGTCCTCTGCACGCTGAAGCAGAGACGAGAACTACGTGTTCCCAAAGAGGAATCAACACCACCATCAGCGCAATCCCTGAAATAGGACTTCCTGCTTGCTCCAGATTCGAGTTTGATGGTCCTGTTCCCATGAGCCTTCTCCAGGTCTTTTACCTGAGGATTCAAACCGAACGAACAGGGGAAAAGGGAAATCCTCTCGGAACTACAACTGCAACAATGTTCTTTCCCAATTATTGGACGACGGGGAACACAACTGAAATCCAGCGCTATTTCATTGAGGAATGTTTTCTTTTGGGTCCTTT
>JAKFHU010001024.1:0-28602 GCA_023783475.1 Daubentonia madagascariensis | reverse complement strand
AATCCCTGTATGGAAGTATTCTGTACAGGTATTTGTTCCTTGGGTTCTATAAGTAAAGGGATTCTCACTGAGATGCTCCCTCAGGATGTGTACGGCATTTCTTTTGTGGGACCCCATTTTCTGTTGCTAATTGCAAGATACCAAGCGGAGAGGACGGCATTTTGGTAGCAAGAAGGGAACTTTGACAATATAAAGCTACGTGAAAGGAACCCAGTTGTATTAACTGAGAGAGACCAGGTCCATGATCAGTTGTGTTGAGGATTTTTCAATCTCTGTATGGAAGCACTATTGTCAGTGTGTTCTCAGATGACTCAAAAGCAAAACTGCCAAAGACAGAAGCATCGTTGTGGAACTATACTACTTAGATGTAGATCCAGATTAACTGGTAATATTTCAAACTTCTCATTGCAGAAGGTCTATAATTTGGTACAAAGTGGGTTAATGGAGAATATAGAGCTGCTTTGAATGAAAACTCTTCTAATCTCGGAGAAAAAACCACGAGGTGATCAGTGGTTTCTATGTTTTCTTCATTCTGTCTGTGGAAGGATGATTTTCTGTTGGTGTTCACAGGCTTCCATAAGTAAAGAAGTCAGAAAGAGGTACTTAATTCGGGAGTGCACTTCGCTCTTCTGAGAGAACTCAATAGTCCGGTGACATTCTGGCCTTCCAACTGGCGAGGAATGAGATTATGGTAGAAAGAGGACAGGAGACAATATACAGCACTTTCAAATGAACATCCTTCTATTTCATGATTGAAAGCAGCCACACGTTCAGATGTGCACAGGTTAACTTCACCATGAGTGAGGGGGCAGAAAGTACAATCTGTTCAGACATGATGTGATTACAAAAGCGAATCACACAGACAAGCACCTCCAAGGAAGTGTGCACAATATCAGTTGTAGATTTAGATTGACTTGTCACATGTCTGAGGTTCTAAGGGAAGAGGAAAAGGAAATTTGTAAAATGGCTTAGCTGGGAGACAGAAAAGTGTCCCAAGTGAATACACTATTGTTCATTGAATGATAGCAGCTGGATGTTCAGTCGTTTCCTGGTTGGCTTCACTCTGTGGATGGAAATATGACAAAGACTTTGTCTTCGTAGCCTCCATGGAAATTTTGTAATGTCAAGAATGTTGCCTCAAGGAGATGCTTCACCTGGGAACATTCCGACGTTCTGATTGGTAACCAGATAATCTAGTGACAGTTGAAACCTTCAAAGTGGAAAGAAGGACATATTCGTAGCAAGCGGGTCAATTGGCAAGGAAATATTTCCAAAGTCATAACAATCCCATTTTCAGACCGAAAGCAGATGGAAGTTCACCTGTGTTGAGGAGAGCAAAAATCTGTGTATGGAAAACAAAGGAACAGTGTCTTCTCTCTTGCTTCCATCGGGGGCATAGGTCACGTGGAATAGCATCCTTTTGGAAGTGTACACATTTTCGCTTGTAGACCAAGGTTCACGGGTCACATTACGAAGCTCTAAGTTTAGAAGTACTCCTATTTCGTACAAAGCGGGAAAATGGAGAATATAAAGGTGTTCCCAGTTAAAACAATTTAATTCCTGGAAAGAAACACCTAGATGTTCAGGTTGGAACTTTTGGGCTCAAATCTCTGGATGGAAGTATTAGGTTCTGTTTTTTTCTTGATCCTGGCCTTCTATAAATAAAAGAATTCTGGCAGAGATGCCTCGTCAGGAAGAGTCCAGAACGTCGGTTGTAGAAACACATTCCCCGTTGGTACTTCGAACCGAATAAGGGGAGAGGAATGACAGTGCCACAGCAAGCGGATAAACTGCCTACATAACGCTTTTTCCACTTTAAACACATCTGCTCTAGGACAAAGGGCCGGTAGATGACCACTTGTGTTCAGGACAGATAGATATGTGTTGGGAAGTAGGATGGTCACTTTGTTCTCCCAAGCTACGAATGGCAAACATGTCAAATAGGGCAGAATCTTGGAGGAAGCATACTGCTTTCCTGAGTAGCCCCAGCTTCTCTGGTCATTTCTTAAAACATTTAGTGGAGAAAATATGTAAGTTCGTACGAAGTGGGTTAGTGGAGAATATAAATCTGTTTCCATGGCAAGCACTCCTCACCCCTGAAAGGAAGCAGCTGGGTGATCAGTTGCAATGGGTTAGCGTAACTCTCCATATGGAAGGTTTCTTTCGGTTTCTTTTACATGTCTCCTATGTTTAAGAATTGTCAAGGAGCTGGTTTCTATAGGACGTGTACTTCCTTTCTATGGAAGACTTTGTTTCCCTGGTAATATTTCCAAGCTTCTAGGCTCAGAAGAATGACAAGTTTGTACGAAGCAGGCAAATTGCCAACATAAGCTCATTCACATGAAACAACTTCTATTCTTCGTTGGAAAGCAGGGACATGTTCACCTCTACACATGTTATCCTGACTCTGTGTATGCAAGATTAATTGACAGTCTCTTCACACATGCTCTGGTGAAACAAACAGTCCCTATTTCAGGCAACTCATAGGGTGTGTGCTAGCTTTCAAAGGGGACCCAGGCTTTCTGGGACCGTGTGTCAGCTTCTGAGTATAGTAAAGAAAGGCAATTTTCAAAAAACCGGTTGGTTGGAGGACATACCAATGTCCCAAGTGAACACGCTTCCACTGTTAGAACGACAGCAGCTAGATGATCAGTAGTGCACAGGTTGGCTTAATTACTGTATGGAAACTTGTACACACTTTGTCCATAGAGCCCTCTACAAGTTCATGTTTTCTCACAGAAAACATCTCTTCAAGGTGTGTAGCGCCTTCAGATTTAGAGCCGGATTATCCGGCAAGACTTCGAAGCTTCTAAGTGGAAAAGAAGCAAATGCTCGTTCCGAGAGGGTCAATCGGCAAAGTAAACACGTACAAATTCCCAACACTTCCATTCTCTGAGAGAAAGCAGCTAGGACTTCCTTTGGTATCTGGAGGGCCTAAATCTGTGTATGGAAGCCAAAATTACACTTTCTTCTCACTTGCTTTAATCATAAAAACACAGAGAAATACCTCCAAATGGAACTTTACAGTGTAACTTTTGTAGACCTAGATGCCCTAGAAACGTTTCCAATCTTCGAAGTGGCGAACTAGTGAAATTTCGCAGAAAGTGGGATAAAGGATAGTCTAAAGTTCTTTCCCAGTGAAGCAATCTACTTCACAGGAAGAAAACCTCTAGAGGTTCTGTGTGGTGCAGATTTGCATAAATCCCTGTATGGAAGTATTCTGTACAGGTATTTGTTCCTTGGGTTCTATAAGTAAAGGAATTCTCACTGAGATGCTCCCTCAGGATGTGTACGGCATTTCTTTTGTGGGACCCCATTTTCTGTTGCTAATTGCAAGATACCAAGCGGAGAGGACGGCATTTTGGTAGCAAGAAGGGAACTTTGACAATATAAAGCTACGTGAAAGGAACCCAGTTGTATTAACTGAGAGAGACAGGTCCATGATCAGTTGTGTTGAGGATTTTTCAATCTCTGTATGGAAGCACTATTGTCAGTGTGTTCTCAGATGACTCAAAAGCAAAACTGCCAAAGACAGAAGCATCGTTGTGGAACTATACTACTTAGATGTAGATCCAGATTAACTGGTAATATTTCAAACTTCTCATTGCAGAAGGTCTATAATTTGGTACAAAGTGGGTTAATGGAGAATATAGAGCTGCTTTGAATGAAAACTCTTCTAATCTCGGAGAAAAAACCACGAGGTGATCAGTGGTTTGTATGTTTTCTTAATTCTGTCTGTGGAAGGATGATTTTCTGTTGGTGTTCACAGGCTTCCATAAGTAAAGAAGTCAGAAAGAGGTACTTAATTCGGGAGTGCACTTCGCTCTTCTGAGAGAACTCAATAGTCCGGTGACATTTCTGGCCTTCCAACTGGCGAGGAATGAGATTATGGTAGAAAGTAGGACAGGAGACAATATACAGCACTTTCAAATGAACTTCCTTCTATTTCATGATTGAAAGCAGCCACACGTTCAGATGTGCACAGGTTAACTTCACCATGAGTGAGGGGGCAGAAAGTACAATCTGTTCAGACATGATGTGATTACAAAAGCGAATCACACAGACAAGCACCTCCAAGGAAGTGTGCACAATATCAGTTGTAGATTTAGATTGACTTGTCACATGTCTGAGGTTCTAAGGGAAGAGGAAAAGGAAATTTGTAAAATGGCTTAGCTGGGAGACAGAAAAGTGTCCCAAGTGAATACACTATTGTTCATTGAATGATAGCAGCTGGATGTTCAGTCGTTCCTGGGTGGCTTCACTCTGTGGATGGAAATATGACAAAGACTTTGTCTTCGTAGCCTCCAAATGGAAATTTTGTAATGTTCCAAGTAAATGTTGCCTCAAAGAGATGCTTCACCTGGGAACATTCCGACGTTCTGATTGGTAACCAGATAATCTAGTGACAGTTGAAACCTTCAAAGTGGAAAAGAAGGACATATTCGTAGCAAGCGGGTCAATTGGCAAGGAAATATTTCCAAAGTCATAACAATCCCATTTTCAGACAGAAAGCAGATGGAAGTTCACCTGTGTTGAGGAGAGCAAAAATCTGTGTATGGAAAACAAAGGAACAGTGTCTTCTCTCTTGCTTCCATCGGGGGCATAGGTCACGTGGAATAGCATCCTTTGGAAGTGTACACATTTTCGCTTGTAGACCAAGGTTCACGGGTCACATTACGAAGCTCTAAGTTTAGAAGTACTCCTATTTCGTACAAAGCGGGAAAATGGAGAATATAAAGTGTTCCCAGTTAAAACAATTTAATTCCTGGAAAGAAACACCTAGATGTTCAGGTTGGAACTTTTGGGCTCAAATCTCTGGATGGAAGTATTAGGTTCTGTTTTTTTCTTGATCCTGGCCTTCTATAAATAAAAGAATTCTGGCAGAGATGCCTCGTCAGGAAGAGTCCAGAACGTCGGTTGTAGAAACACATTCCCCGTTGGTACTTCGAACCGAATAAGGGGAGAGGAATGACAGTGCCACAGCAAGCGGGATAAACTGCCTACATAACGCTTTTTCCACTTTAAACACATCTGCTCTAGGACAAAGGGCCGTTAGATGACCACTTGTTGTCAGGACAGATAGATATGTGTTGGGAAGTAGGATGGTCACTTTGTTCTCCCAAGCTACGAATGGCAAACATGTCAAATAGGGCAGAATCTTGGAGGAAGCATACTGCTTTCCTGAGTAGCCCCAGCTTCTCTGGTCATTTCTTAAAACATTTAGGGGCAGAAAATATGTAAGTTCGTACGAAGTGGGTTAGTGGAGAATATAAATCTGTTTCCATGGCAAGCACTCCTCACCCCTGAAAGGAAGCAGCTGGGTGATCAGTTGCATATGGGTTAGCGTAACTCTCCATATGGAAGGTTTCTTTCGTTTCTTTTTACATGTCTCCGTATGTTTAAGAATTGTCAAGGAGCTGGTTTCTATAGGACGTGTACTTCCTTTCTATGGAAGACTTTTTTCCTGGTAATATTTCCAAGCTTCTAGGTCAGAAGAATGACAAGTTTGTACGAAGCAGGCAAATTGCCAACATAAGCTATTCACATGAAACAACTTCTATTCTTCGTTGGAAAGCAGGGACATGTTCACCTCTACACATGTTATCCTGACTCTGTGTATGCAAGATTAATTGACAGTCTCTTCACACATGCTCTGGTGAAACAAACAGTCCCTATTTCAGGCAACTCATAGGGTGTGTGCTAGCTTTCAAAGGGGACCCAGGCTTTCTGGGCACGTGTGTCAGCTTCTGAGTATAGTAAAGAAAGGCAATTTTCAAAAAACCGGTTGGTTGGAGGACATACCAATGTCCCAAGTGAACACGCTTCCACTGTTAGAACGACAGCAGCTAGATGATCAGTAGTGCACAGGTTGGCTTAATTACTTGTATGGAAACTTGTACACACTTTGTCCATAGAGCCCTCTACAAGTTCATGTTTTCTCACAGAAAACATCTCTTCAAGGTGTGTAGCGCCTTCAGATTTAGAGCCGGATTATCCGGCAAGACTTCGAAGCTTCTAAGTGGAAAAGAAGCAAATGCTCGTTCCGAGAGGGTCAATCGGCAAAGTAAACACGTACAAATTCCCAACACTTCCATTCTCTGAGAGAAAGCAGCTAGGACTTCCTTTGGTATCTGGAGGGCCTAAATCTGTGTATGGAAGCCAAAATTACACTTTCTTCTCACTTGCTTTAATCATAAAAACACAGAGAAATACCTCCAAATGGAACTTTACAGTGTAACTTTTGTAGACCTAGATGCCCTAGAAACGTTTCCAATCTTCGAAGTGGCGAACTAGTGAAATTTCGCAGAAAGTGGGATAAAGGATAGTCTAAAGTTCTTTCCAGTGAAGCAATCTACTTCACAGGAAGAAAAACCTCTAGAGGTTCTGTGTGGTGCAGATTTGCATAAATCCCTGTATGGAAGTATTCTGTACAGGTATTTGTTCCTTGGGTTCTATAAGTAAAGGGATTCTCACTGAGATGCTCCCTCAGGATGTGTACGGCATTTCTTTTGTGGGACCCCATTTTCTGTTGCTAATTGCAAGATACCAAGCGGAGAGGACGGCATTTGGTAGCAAGAAGGGAACTTTGACAATATAAAGCTACGTGAAAGGAACCCAGTTGTATTAACTGAGAGAGACCAGGTCCATGATCAGTTGTGTTGAGGATTTTTCAATCTCTGTATGGAAGCACTATTGTCAGTGTGTTCTCAGATGACTCAAAAGCAAAACTGCCAAAGACAGAAGCATCGTTGTGGAACTATACTACTTAGATGTAGATCCAGATTAACTGGTAATATTTCAAACTTCTCATTGCAGAAGGTCTATAATTTGGTACAAAGTGGGTTAATGGAGAATATAGAGCTGCTTTGAATGAAAACTCTTCTAATCTCGGAGAAAAAAACCACGAGGTGATCAGTGGTTTGTATGTTTTCTTCATTCTGTCTGTGGAAGGATGATTTTCTGTTGGTGTTCACAGGCTTCCATAAGTAAAGAAGTCAGAAAGAGGTACTTAATTCGGGAGTGCACTTCGCTCTTCTGAGAGAACTCAATAGTCCGGTGACATTTCTGGCCTTCCAACTGGCGAGGAATGAGATTATGGTAGAAAGTAGGACAGGAGACAATATACAGCACTTTCAAATGAACTTCCTTCTATTTCATGATTGAAAGCAGCCACACGTTCAGATGTGCACAGGTTAACTTCACCATGAGTGAGGGGGCAGAAAGTACAATCTGTTCAGACATGATGTGATTACAAAAGCGAATCACACAGACAAGCACCTCCAAGGAAGTGTGCACAATATCAGTTGTAGATTTAGATTGACTTGTCACATGTCTGAGGTTCTAAGGGAAGAGGAAAAGGAAATTTGTAAAATGGCTTAGCTGGGAGACAGAAAAGTGTCCCAAGTGAATACACTATTGTTCATTGAATGATAGCAGCTGGATGTTCAGTCGTTTCCTGGGTGGCTTCACTCTGTGGATGGAAATATGACAAAGACTTTGTCTTCGTAGCCTCCTAATGGAAATTTTTGTAATGTTCCAAGTAAATGTTGCCTCAAAGAGATGCTTCACCTGGGAACATTCCGACGTTCTGATTGGTAACCAGATAATCTAGTGACAGTTGAAACCTTCAAAGTGGAAAAGAAGGACATATTCGTAGCAAGCGGGTCAATTGGCAAGGAAATATTTCCAAAGTCATAACAATCCCATTTTCAGACAGAAAGCAGATGGAAGTTCACCTGTGTTGAGGAGAGCAAAAATCTGTGTATGGAAAACAAAGGAACAATGTCTTCTCTCTTGCTTCCATCGGGGGCATAGGTCACGTGGAATAGCATCCTTTTGGAAGTGTACACATTTCGCTTGTAGACCAAGGTTCACGGGTCACATTACGAAGCTCTAAGTTTAGAAGTACTCCTATTTCGTACAAAGCGGGAAAATGGAGAATATAAAGGTGTTCCCAGTTAAAACAATTTAATTCCTGGAAAGAAACACCTAGATGTTCAGGTTGGAACTTTTGGGCTCAAATCTCTGGATGGAAGTATTAGGTTCTGTTTTTTTCTTGATCCTGGCCTTCTATAAATAAAAGAATTCTGGCAGAGATGCCTCGTCAGGAAGAGTCCAGAACGTCGGTTGTAGAAACACATTCCCCGTTGGTACTTCGAACCGAATAAGGGGAGAGGAATGACAGTGCCACAGCAAGCGGATAAACTGCCTACATAACGCTTTTTCCACTTTAAACACATCTGCTCTAGGACAAAGGGCCGGTAGATGACCACTTGTGTTCAGGACAGATAGATATGTGTTGGGAAGTAGGATGGTCACTTTGTTCTCCCAAGCTACGAATGGCAAACATGTCAAATAGGGCAGAATCTTGGAGGAAGCATACTGCTTTCCTGAGTAGCCCCAGCTTCTCTGGTCATTTCTTAAAACATTTAGTGGAGAAAATATGTAAGTTCGTACGAAGTGGGTTAGTGGAGAATATAAATCTGTTTCCATGGCAAGCACTCCTCACCCCTGAAAGGAAGCAGCTGGGTGATCAGTTGCATATGGGTTAGCGTAACTCTCCATATGGAAGGTTTCTTTCGGTTTCTTTTACATGTCTCCGTATGTTTAAGAATTGTCAAGGAGCTGGTTTCTATAGGACGTGTACTTCCTTTCTATGGAAGACTTTGTTTCCCTGGTAATATTTCCAAGCTTCTAGGCTCAGAAGAATGACAAGTTTGTACGAAGCAGGCAAATTGCCAACATAAGCTATTCACATGAAACAACTTCTATTCTTCGTTGGAAAGCAGGGACATGTTCACCTCTACACATGTTATCCTGACTCTGTGTATGCAAGATTAATTGACAGTCTCTTCACACATGCTCTGGTGAAACAAACAGTCCCTATTTCAGGCAACTCATAGGGTGTGTGCTAGCTTTCAAAGGGGACCCAGGCTTTCTGGGACCGTGTGTCAGCTTCTGAGTATAGTAAAGAAAGGCAATTTTCAAAAAACCGGTTGGTTGGAGGACATACCAATGTCCCAAGTGAACACGCTTCCACTGTTAGAACGACAGCAGCTAGATGATCAGTAGTGCACAGGTTGGCTTAATTACTTGTATGGAAACTTGTACACACTTTGTCCATAGAGCCCTCTACAAGTTCATGTTTTCTCACAGAAAACATCTCTTCAAGGTGTGTAGCGCCTTCAGATTTAGAGCCGGATTATCCGGCAAGACTTCGAAGCTTCTAAGTGGAAAAGAAGCAAATGCTCGTTCCGAGAGGGTCAATCGGCAAAGTGAAACACGTACAAATTCCCAACACTTCCATTCTCTGAGAGAAAGCAGCTAGGACTTCCTTTGGTATCTGGAGGGCCTAAATCTGTGTATGGAAGCCAAAATTACACTTTCTTCTCACTTGCTTTAATCATAAAAACACAGAGAAATACCTCCAAATGGAACTTTACAGTGTAACTTTTGTAGACCTAGATGCCCTAGAAACGTTTCCAATCTTCGAAGTGGCGAACTAGTGAAATTTCGCAGAAAGTGGGATAAAGGATAGTCTAAAGTTCTTTCCAGTGAAGCAATCTACTTCACAGGAAGAAAACCTCTAGAGGTTCTGTGTGGTGCAGATTTGCATAAATCCCTGTATGGAAGTATTCTGTACAGGTATTTGTTCCTTGGGTTCTATAAGTAAAGGGATTCTCACTGAGATGCTCCCTCAGGATGTGTACGGCATTTCTTTTGTGGGACCCCATTTTCTGTTGCTAATTGCAAGATACCAAGCGGAGAGGACGGCATTTTGGTAGCAAGAAGGGAACTTTGACAATATAAAGCTACGTGAAAGGAACCCAGTTGTATTAACTGAGAGAGACCAGGTCCATGATCAGTTGTGTTGAGGATTTTTTCAATCTCTGTATGGAAGCACTATTGTCAGTGTGTTCTCAGATGACTCAAAAGCAAAACTGCCAAAGACAGAAGCATCGTTGTGGAACTATACTACTTAGATGTAGATCCAGATTAACTGGTAATATTTCAAACTTCTCATTGCAGAAGGTCTATAATTTGGTACAAAGTGGGTTAATGGAGAATATAGAGCTGCTTTGAATGAAAACTCTTCTAATCTCGGAGAAAAAACCACGAGGTGATCAGTGGTTTGTATGTTTTCTTCATTCTGTCTGTGGAAGGATGATTTTCTGTTGGTGTTCACAGGCTTCCATAAGTAAAGAAGTCAGAAAGAGGTACTTAATTCGGGAGTGCACTTCGCTCTTCTGAGAGAACTCAATGTCCGGTGACATTTCTGGCCTTCCAACTGGCGAGGAATGAGATTATGGTAGAAAGTAGGACAGGAGACAATATACAGCACTTTCAAATGAACTTCCTTCTATTTCATGATTGAAAGCAGCCACACGTTCAGATGTGCACAGGTTAACTTCACCATGAGTGAGGGGGCAGAAAGTACAATCTGTTCAGACATGATGTGATTACAAAAGCGAATCACACAGACAAGCACCTCCAAGGAAGTGTGCACAATATCAGTTGTAGATTTAGATTGACTTGTCACATGTCTGAGGTTCTAAGGGAAGAGGAAAAGGAAATTTGTAAAATGGCTTAGCTGGGAGACAGAAAAGTGTCCCAAGTGAATACACTATTGTTCATTGAATGATAGCAGCTGGATGTTCAGTCGTTTCCTGGGTGGCTTCACTCTGTGGATGGAAATATGACAAAGACTTTGTCTTCGTAGCCTCCAATGGAAATTTTGTAAGTTCCAGTAAATGTTGCCTCAAAGAGATGCTTCACCTGGGAACATTCCGACGTTCTGATTGGTAACCAGATAATCTAGTGACAGTTGAAACCTTCAAAGTGGAAAAGAAGGACATATTCGTAGCAAGCGGGTCAATTGGCAAGGAAATATTTCCAAAGTCATAACAATCCCATTTTCAGACAGAAAGCAGATGGAAGTTCACCTGTGTTGAGGAGAGCAAAAATCTGTGTATGGAAAACAAAGGAACAGTGTCTTCTCTCTTGCTTCCATCGGGGGCATAGGTCACGTGGAATAGCATCCTTTTGGAAGTGTACACATTTTCGCTTGTAGACCAAGGTTCACGGGTCACATTACGAAGCTCTAAGTTTAGAAGTACTCCTATTTCGTACAAAGCGGGAAAATGGAGAAATAAAGGTGTTCCCAGTTAAAACAATTTAATTCCTGGAAAGAAACACCTAGATGTTCAGGTTGGAACTTTTGGGCTCAAATCTCTGGATGGAAGTATTAGGTTCTGTTTTTTTCTTGATCCTGGCCTTCTATAAATAAAAGAATTCTGGCAGAGATGCCTCGTCAGGAAGAGTCCAGAACGTCGGTTGTAGAAACACATTCCCCGTTGGTACTTCGAACCGAATAAGGGGAGAGGAATGACAGTGCCACAGCAAGCGGATAAACTGCCTACATAACGCTTTTTCCACTTTAAACACATCTGCTCTAGGACAAAGGGCCGGTAGATGACCACTTGTGTTCAGGACAGATAGATATGTGTTGGGAAGTAGGATGGTCACTTTGTTCTCCCAAGCTACGAATGGCAAACATGTCAAATAGGGCAGAATCTTGGAGGAAGCATACTGCTTTCCTGAGTAGCCCCAGCTTCTCTGGTCATTTCTTAAAACATTTAGTGGAGAAAATATGTAAGTTCGTACGAAGTGGGTTAGTGGAGAATATAAATCTGTTTCCATGGCAAGCACTCCTCACCCCTGAAAGGAAGCAGCTGGGTGATCAGTTGCATATGGGTTAGCGTAACTCTCCATATGGAAGGTTCTTTCGGTTTCTTTTTACATGTCTCCTTATGTTTAAGAATTGTCAAGGAGCTGGTTTCTATAGGACGTGTACTTCCTTTTTTGGAAGAATTTGTTTCTCTGGTAATATTTCCAAGCTTCTAGGCTCAGAAGAATGACAAGTTTGTACGAAGCAGGCAAATTGCCAACATAAGCTATTCACATGAAACAACTTCTATTCTTCGTTGGAAAGCAGGGACATGTTCACCTCTACACATGTTATCCTGACTCTGTGTATGCAAGATTAATTGACAGTCTCTTCACACATGCTCTGGTGAAACAAACAGTCCCTATTTCAGGCAACTCATAGGGTGTGTGCTAGCTTTCAAAGGGGACCCAGGCTTTCTGGGACCGTGTGTCAGCTTCTGAGTATAGTAAAGAAAGGCAATTTTCAAAAAACCGGTTGGTTGGAGGACATACCAATGTCCCAAGTGAACACGCTTCCACTGTTAGAACGACAGCAGCTAGATGATCAGTAGTGCACAGGTTGGCTTAATTACTTGTATGGAAACTTGTACACACTTTGTCCATAGAGCCCTCTACAAGTTAATGTTTTCTCACAGAAAACATCTCTTCAAGGTGTGTAGCGCCTTCAGATTTAGAGCCGGATTATCCGGCAAGACTTCGAAGCTTCTAAGTGGAAAAGAAGCAAATGCTCGTTCCGAGAGGGTCAATCGGCAAAGTAAACACGTACAAATTCCCAACACTTCCATTCTCTGAGAGAAAGCAGCTAGGACTTCCTTTGGTATCTGGAGGGCCTAAATCTGTGTATGGAAGCCAAAATTACACTTTCTTCTCACTTGCTTTAATCATAAAAACACAGAGAAATACCTCCAAATGGAACTTTACAGTGTAACTTTTGTAGACCTAGATGCCCTAGAAACGTTTCCAATCTTCGAAGTGGCGAACTAGTGAAATTTCGCAGAAAGTGGGATAAAGGATAGTCTAAAGTTCTTTCCAGTGAAGCAATCTACTTCACAGGAAGAAAACCTCTAGAGGTTCTGTGTGGTGCAGATTTGCATAAATCCCTGTATGGAAGTATTCTGTACAGGTATTTGTTCCTTGGGTTCTATAAGTAAAGGGATTCTCACTGAGATGCTCCCTCAGGATGTGTACGGCATTTCTTTTGTGGGACCCCATTTTCTGTTGCTAATTGCAAGATACCAAGCGGAGAGGACGGCATTTTGGTAGCAAGAAGGGAACTTTGACAATATAAAGCTACGTGAAAGGAACCCAGTTGTATTAACTGAGAGAGACCAGGTCCATGATCAGTTGTGTTGAGGATTTTTCAATCTCTGTATGGAAGCACTATTGTCAGTGTGTTCTCAGATGACTCAAAAGCAAAACTGCCAAAGACAGAAGCATCGTTGTGGAACTATACTACTTAGATGTAGATCCAGATTAACTGGTAATATTTCAAACTTCTCATTGCAGAAGGTCTATAATTTGGTACAAAGTGGGTTAATGGAGAATATAGAGCTGCTTTGAATGAAAACTCTTCTAATCTCGGAGAAAAAACCACGAGGTGATCAGTGGTTTGTATGTTTTCTTCATTCTGTCTGTGGAAGGATGATTTTCTGTTGGTGTTCACAGGCTTCCATAAGTAAAGAAGTCAGAAAGAGGTACTTAATTCGGGAGTGCACTTCGCTCTTCTGAGAGAACTCAATAGTCCGGTGACATTTCTGGCCTTCCAACTGGCGAGGAATGAGATTATGGTAGAAAGTAGGACAGGAGACAATATACAGCACTTTCAAATGAACTTCCTTCTATTTCATGATTGAAAGCAGCCACACGTTCAGATGTGCACAGGTTAACTTCACCATGAGTGAGGGGGCAGAAAGTACAATCTGTTCAGACATGATGTGATTACAAAAGCGAATCACACAGACAAGCACCTCCAAGGAAGTGTGCACAATATCAGTTGTAGATTTAGATTGACTTGTCACATGTCTGAGGTTCTAAGGGAAGAGGAAAAGGAAATTTGTAAAATGGCTTAGCTGGGAGACATAAAAGTGTCCCAAGTGAATACACTATTGTTCATTGAATGATAGCAGCTGGATGTTCAGTCGTTTCCTGGTGGCTTCACTCTGTGGATGGAAATATGACAAAGACTTTGTCTTCGTAGCCTCAATGGAAATTTTGTAATGTTCCAAGTAAATGTTGCCTCAAAGAGATGCTTCACCTGGGAACATTCCGACGTTCTGATTGGTAACCAGATAATCTAGTGACAGTTGAAACCTTCAAAGTGGAAAAGAAGGACATATTCGTAGCAAGCGGGTCAATTGGCAAGGAAATATTTCCAAAGTCATAACAATCCCATTTTCAGACAGAAAGCAGATGGAAGTTCACCTGTGTTGAGGAGAGCAAAAATCTGTGTATGGAAAACAAAGGAACATGTCTTCTCTCTTGCTTCCATCGGGGGCATAGGTCACGTGGAATAGCATCCTTTGGAAGTGTACACATTTTCGCTTGTAGACCAAGGTTCACGGGTCACATTACGAAGCTCTAAGTTTAGAAGTACTCCTATTTCGTACAAAGCGGGAAAATGGAGAATATAAAGGTGTTCCCAGTTAAAACAATTTAATTCCTGGAAAGAAACACCTAGATGTTCAGGTTGGAACTTTGGGCTCAAATCTCTGGATGGAAGTATTAGGTTCTGTTTTTTTCTTGATCCTGGCCTTCTATAAATAAAAGAATTCTGGCAGAGATGCCTCGTCAGGAAGAGTCCAGAACGTCGGTTGTAGAAACACATTCCCCGTTGGTACTTCGAACCGAATAAGGGGAGAGGAATGACAGTGCCACAGCAAGCGGATAAACTGCCTACATAACGCTTTTTCCACTTTAAACACATCTGCTCTAGGACAAAGGGCCGGTAGATGACCACTTGTGTTCAGGACAGATAGATATGTGTTGGGAAGTAGGATGGTCACTTTGTTCTCCCAAGCTACGAATGGCAAACATGTCAAATAGGGCAGAATCTTGGAGGAAGCATACTGCTTTCCTGAGTAGCCCCAGCTTCTCTGGTCATTTCTTAAAACATTTAGTGGAGAAAATATGTAAGTTCGTACGAAGTGGGTTAGTGGAGAATATAAATCTGTTTCCATGGCAAGCACTCCTCACCCCTGAAAGGAAGCAGCTGGGTGATCAGTTGCATATGGGTTAGCGTAACTCTCCATATGGAAGGTTTCTTTCGGTTTCTTTTTACATGTCTCCGTATGTTTAAGAATTGTCAAGGAGCTGGTTTCTATAGGACGTGTACTTCCTTTCTATGGAAGACTTTGTTTCCCTGGTAATATTTCCAAGCTTCTAGGCTCAGAAGAATGACAAGTTTGTACGAAGCAGGCAAATTGCCAACATAAGCTACTTCACATGAAACAACTTCTATTCTTCGTTGGAAAGCAGGGACATGTTCACCTCTACACATGTTATCCTGACTCTGTGTATGCAAGATTAATTGACAGTCTCTTCACACATGCTCTGGTGAAACAAACAGTCCCTATTTCAGGCAACTCATAGGGTGTGTGCTAGCTTTCAAAGGGGACCCAGGCTTTCTGGGACCGTGTGTCAGCTTCTGAGTATAGTAAAGAAAGGCAATTTTCAAAAAACCGGTTGGTTGGAGGACATACCAATGTCCCAAGTGAACACGCTTCCACTGTTAGAACGACAGCAGCTAGATGATCAGTAGTGCACAGGTTGGCTTAATTACTTGTATGGAAACTTGTACACACTTTGTCCATAGAGCCCTCTACAAGTTCATGTTTTCTCACAGAAAACATCTCTTCAAGGTGTGTAGCGCCTTCAGATTTAGAGCCGGATTATCCGGCAAGACTTCGAAGCTTCTAAGTGGAAAAGAAGCAAATGCTCGTTCCGAGAGGGTCAATCGGCAAAGTGAACACGTACAAATTCCCAACACTTCCATTCTCTGAGAGAAAGCAGCTAGGACTTCCTTTGGTATCTGGAGGGCCTAAATCTGTGTATGGAAGCCAAAATTACACTTTCTTCTCACTTGCTTTAATCATAAAAACACAGAGAAATACCTCCAAATGGAACTTTACAGTGTAACTTTGTAGACCTAGATGCCCTAGAAACGTTTCCAATCTTCGAAGTGGCGAACTAGTGAAATTTCGCAGAAAGTGGGATAAAGGATAGTCTAAAGTTCTTTTCCAGTGAAGCAATCTACTTCACAGGAAGAAAACCTCTAGAGGTTCTGTGTGGTGCAGATTTGCATAAATCCCTGTATGGAAGTATTCTGTACAGGTATTTGTTCCTTGGGTTCTATAAGTAAAGGGATTCTCACTGAGATGCTCCCTCAGGATGTGTACGGCATTTCTTTTGTGGGACCCCATTTTCTGTTGCTAATTGCAAGATACCAAGCGGAGAGGACGGCATTTTGGTAGCAAGAAGGGAACTTTGACAATATAAAGCTACGTGAAAGGAACCCAGTTGTATTAACTGAGAGAGACCAGGTCCATGATCAGTTGTGTTGAGGATTTTTCAATCTCTGTATGGAAGCACTATTGTCAGTGTGTTCTCAGATGACTCAAAAGCAAAACTGCCAAAGACAGAAGCATCGTTGTGGAACTATACTACTTAGATGTAGATCCAGATTAACTGGTAATATTTCAAACTTCTCATTGCAGAAGGTCTATAATTTGGTACAAAGTGGGTTAATGCAGAATATAGAGCTGCTTTGAATGAAAACTCTTCTAATCTCAGAGAAAAAACCACGAGGTGATCAGTGGTTTCTATGTTTTCTTCATTCTGTCTGTGGAAGGATGATTTTCTGTTGGTGTTCACAGGCTTCCATAAGTAAAGAAGTCAGAAAGAGGTACTTAATTCGGGAGTGCACTTCGCTCTTCTGAGAGAACTCAATAGTCCGGTGACATTTCTGGCCTTCCAACTGGCGAGGAATGAGATTATGGTAGAAAGCAGGACAGGAGACAATATACAGCACTTTCAAATGAACATCCTTCTATTTCATGATTGAAAGCAGCCACACGTTCAGATGTGCACAGGTTAACTTCACCATGAGTGAGGGGGCAGAAAGTACAATCTGTTCAGACATGATGTGATTACAAAAGCGAATCACACAGACAAGCACCTCCAAGGAAGTGTGCACAATATCAGTTGTAGATTTAGATTGACTTGTCACATGTCTGAGGTTCTAAGGGAAGAGGAAAAGGAAATTTGTAAAATGGCTTAGCTGGGAGACAGAAAAGTGTCCCAAGTGAATACACTATTGTTCATTGAATGATAGCAGCTGGATGTTCAGTCGTTTCCTGGGTGGCTTCACTCTGTGGATGGAAATATGACAAAGACTTTGTCTTCGTAGCCTCCAATGGAAATTTTGTAATGTTCCAAGTAAATGTTGCCTCAAAGAGATGCTTCACCTGGGAACATTCCGACGTTCTGATTGGTAACCAGATAATCTAGTGACAGTTGAAACCTTCAAAGTGGAAAAGAAGGACATATTCGTAGCAAGCGGGTCAATTGGCAAGGAAATATTTCCAAAGTCATAACAATCCCATTTTCAGACAGAAAGCAGATGGAAGTTCACCTGTGTTGAGGAGAGCAAAAATCTGTGTATGGAAAACAAAGGAACATGTCTTCTCTCTTGCTTCCATCGGGGGCATAGGTCACGTGGAATAGCATCCTTTGGAAGTGTACACATTTTCGCTTGTAGACCAAGGTTCACGGGTCACATTACGAAGCTCTAAGTTTAGAAGTACTCCTATTTCGTACAAAGCGGGAAAATGGAGAATATAAAGGTGTTCCCAGTTAAAACAATTTAATTCCTGGAAAGAAACACCTAGATGTTCAGGTTGGAACTTTTGGGCTCAAATCTCTGGATGGAAGTATTAGGTTCTGTTTTTTTCTTGATCCTGGCCTTCTATAAATAAAAGAATTCTGGCAGAGATGCCTCGTCAGGAAGAGTCCAGAACGTCGGTTGTAGAAACACATTCCCCGTTGGTACTTCGAACCGAATAAGGGGAGAGGAATGACAGTGCCACAGCAAGCGGTATAAACTGCCTACATAACGCTTTTTCCACTTTAAACACATCTGCTCTAGGACAAAGGGCCGGTAGATGACCACTTGTGTTCAGGACAGATAGATATGTGTTGGGAAGTAGGATGGTCACTTTGTTCTCCCAAGCTACGAATGGCAAACATGTCAAATAGGGCAGAATCTTGGAGGAAGCATACTGCTTTCCTGAGTAGCCCCAGCTTCTCTGGTCATTTCTTAAAACATTTAGTGGAGAAAATATGTAAGTTCGTACGAAGTGGGTTAGTGGAGAATAAAGATCTGTTTCCATGGCAAGCACTCCTCACCCCTGAAAGGAAGCAGCTGGGTGATCAGTTGCATATGGGTTAGCGTAACTCTCCATATGGAAGGTTTCTTTCGGTTTCTTTTTACATGTCTCCGTATGTTTAAGAATTGTCAAGGAGCTGGTTTCTATAGGACGTGTACTTCCTTTCTATGGAAGACTTTGTTGCCCTGGTAATATTTCCAAGCTTCTAGGCTCAGAAGAATGACAAGTTTGTACGAAGCAGGCAAATTGCCAACATAAGCTATTCACATGAAACAACTTCTTTTCTTCGTTGGAAAGCAGGGACATGTTCACCTCTACACATGTTATCCTGACTCTGTGTATGCAAGATTAATTGACAGTCTCTTCACACATGCTCTGGTGAAACAAACAGTCCCTATTTCAGGCAACTCATAGGGTGTGTGCTAGCTTTCAAAGGGGACCCAGGCTTTCTGGGACCGTGTGTCAGCTTCTGAGTATAGTAAAGAAAGGCAATTTTCAAAAAAACCGGTTGGTTGGAGGACATACCAATGTCCCAAGTGAACACGCTTCCACTGTTAGAACGACAGCAGCTAGATGATCAGTAGTGCACAGGTTGGCTTAATTACTTGTATGGAAACTTGTACACACTTGTCCATAGAGCCCTCTACAAGTTCATGTTTCTCACAGAAAACATCTCTTCAAGGTGTGTAGCGCCTTCAGATTTCGAGCCGGATTATCCGGCCAGACTTCGAAGCTTCTAAGTGGAAAAGAAGCAAATGCTCGTTCCGAGAGGGTCAATCGGCCAAGTAACACGTACAAATTCCCAACACTTCCATTCTCTGAGAGAAAGCAGCTAGGACTTCCTTTGGTATCTGGAGGGCCTAAATCTGTGTATGGAAGCCAAAATTACACTTTCTTCTCACTTGCTTTAATCATAAAAACACAGAGAAATACCTCCAAATGGAACTTTACAGTGTAACTTTGTAGACCTAGATGCCCTAGAAACGTTTCCAATCTTCGAAGTGGCGAACTAGTGAAATTTCGCAGAAAGTGGGATAAAGGATAGTCTAAATGTCTTTTCCAGTGAAGCAATCTACTTCACAGGAAGAAAACCTCTAGAGGTTCTGTGTGGTGCAGATTTGCATAAATCCCTGTATGGAAGTATTCTGTACAGGTATTTGTTCCTTGGGTTCTATAAGTAAAGGGATTCTCACT
Source organism: Daubentonia madagascariensis (assembly GCA_023783475.1). Lineage (NCBI taxonomy): Eukaryota > Metazoa > Chordata > Mammalia > Primates > Daubentoniidae > Daubentonia > Daubentonia madagascariensis. The sequence continues at coordinate 9,298 of JAKFHU010001024.1, read as the reverse complement.
GAGATGCTCCCTCAGGATGTGTACGGCATTTCTTTTGTGGGACCCCATTTTCTGTTGCTAATTGCAAGATACCAAGCGGAGAGGACGGCATTTTGGTAGCAAGAAGGGAACTTTGACAATATAAAGCTACGTGAAAGGAACCCAGTTGTATTAACTGAGAGAGACCAGGTCCATGATCAGTTGTGTTGAGGATTTTTCAATCTCTGTATGGAAGCACTATTGTCAGTGTGTTCTCAGATGACTCAAAAGCAAAACTGCCAAAGACAGAAGCATCGTTGTGGAACTATACTACTTAGATGTAGATCCAGATTAACTGGTAATTTCAAACTTCTCATTGCAGAAGGTCTATAATTTGGTACAAAGTGGGTTAATGAGAATATAGAGCTGCTTTGAATTAAAACTCTTCTAATCTCGGAGAAAAAACCACGAGGTGATCAGTGGTTTCGTATGTTTTCTTCATTCTGTCTGTGGAAGGATGATTTTCTGTTGGTGTTCACAGGCTTCCATAAGTAAAGAAGTCAGAAAGAGGTACTTAATTCGGGAGTGCACTTCGCTCTTCTGAGAGAACTCAATAGTCCGGTGACATTTCTGGCCTTCCAACTGGCGAGGAATGAGATTATGGTAGAAAGTAGGACAGGAGACAATATACAGCACTTTCAAATGAACTTCCTTCTATTTCATGATTGAAAGCAGCCACACGTTCAGATGTGCACAGGTTAACTTCACCATGAGTGAGGGGGCAGAAAGTACAATCTGTTCAGACATGATGTGATTACAAAAGCGAATCACACAGACAAGCACCTCCAAGGAAGTGTGCACAATATCAGTTGTAGATTTAGATTGACTTGTCACATGTCTGAGGTTCTAAGGGAAGAGGAAAAGGAAATTTGTAAAATGGCTTAGCTGGGAGACAGAAAAGTGTCCCAAGTGAATACACTATTGTTCATTGAATGATAGCAGCTGGATGTTCAGTCGTTTCCTGGTGGCTTCACTCTGTGGATGGAAATATGACAAAGACTTTGTCTTCGTAGCCTCCAATGGAATTTTGTAATGTTCCAAGTAAATGTTGCCTCAAAGAGATGCTTCACCTGGGAACATTCCGACGTTCTGATTGGTAACCAGATAATCTAGTGACAGTTGAAACCTTCAAAGTGGAAAAGAAGGACATATTCGTAGCAAGCGGGTCAATTGGCAAGGAAATATTTCCAAAGTCATAACAATCCCATTTTCAGACAGAAAGCAGATGGAAGTTCACCTGTGTTGAGGAGAGCAAAAATCTGTGTATGGAAAACAAAGGAACAATGTCTTCTCTCTTGCTTCCATCGGGGGCATAGGTCACGTGGAATAGCATCCTTTTGGAAGTGTACACATTTTCGCTTGTAGACCAAGGTTCACGGGTCACATTACGAAGCTCTAAGTTTAGAAGTACTCCTATTTCGTACAAAGCGGGAAAATGGAGAATATAAAGGTGTTCCCAGTTAAAACAATTTAATTCCTGGAAAGAAACACCTAGATGTTCAGGTTGGAACTTTTGGGCTCAAATCTCTGGATGGAAGTATTAGGTTCTGTTTTTTTCTTGATCCTGGCCTTCTATAAATAAAAGAATTCTGGCAGAGATGCCTCGTCAGGAAGAGTCCAGAACGTCGGTTGTAGAAACACATTCCCCGTTGGTACTTCGAACCGAATAAGGGGAGAGGAATGACAGTGCCACAGCAAGCGGATAAACTGCCTACATAACGCTTTTTCCACTTTAAACACATCTGCTCTAGGACAAAGGGCCGGTAGATGACCACTTGTGTTCAGGACAGATAGATATGTGTTGGGAAGTAGGATGGTCACTTTGTTCTCCCAAGCTACGAATGGCAAACATGTCAAATAGGGCAGAATCTTGGAGGAAGCATACTGCTTTCCTGAGTAGCCCCAGCTTCTCTGGTCATTTCTTAAAACATTTAGTGGAGAAAATATGTAAGTTCGTACGAAGTGGGTTAGTGGAGAATATAAATCTGTTTCCATGGCAAGCACTCCTCACCCCTGAAAGGAAGCAGCTGGGTGATCAGTTGCATATGGGTTAGCGTAACTCTCCATATGGAAGGTTTCTTTCGGTTTCTTTTACATGTCTCCGTATGTTTAAGAATTGTCAAGGAGCTGGTTTCTATAGGACGTGTACTTCCTTTCTATGGAAGACTTTGTTTCCCTGGTAATATTTCCAAGCTTCTAGGCTCAGAAGAATGACAAGTTTGTACGAAGCAGGCAAATTGCCAACATAAGCTATTCACATGAAACAACTTCTATTCTTCGTTGGAAAGCAGGGACATGTTCACCTCTACACATGTTATCCTGACTCTGTGTATGCAAGATTAATTGACAGTCTCTTCACACATGCTCTGGTGAAACAAACAGTCCCTATTTCAGGCAACTCATAGGGTGTGTGCTAGCTTTCAAAGGGGACCCAGGCTTTCTGGGACCGTGTGTCAGCTTCTGAGTATAGTAAAGAAAGGCAATTTTCAAAAAAACCGGTTGGTTGGAGGACATACCAATGTCCCAAGTGAACACGCTTCCACTGTTAGAACGACAGCAGCTAGATGATCAGTAGTGCACAGGTTGGCTTAATTACTTGTATGGAAACTTGTACACACTTTGTCCATAGAGCCCTCTACAAGTTAATGTTTTCTCACAGAAAACATCTCTTCAAGGTGTGTAGCGCCTTCAGATTTAGAGCCGGATTATCCGGCAAGACTTCGAAGCTTCTAAGTGGAAAAGAAGCAAATGCTCGTTCCGAGAGGGTCAATCGGCAAAGTAAACACGTACAAATTCCCAACACTTCCATTCTCTGAGAGAAAGCAGCTAGGACTTCCTTTGGTATCTGGAGGGCCTAAATCTGTGTATGGAAGCCAAAATTACACTTTCTTCTCACTTGCTTTAATCATAAAACACAGAGAAATACCTCCAAATGGAACTTTACAGTGTAACTTTTGTAGACCTAGATGCCCTAGAAACGTTTCCAATCTTCGAAGTGGCGAAGTAGTGAAATTTCGCAGAAAGTGGGATAAAGGATAGTCTAAAGTTCTTTCCAGTGAAGCAATCTACTTCACAGGAAGAAAACCTCTAGAGGTTCTGTGTGGTGCAGATTTGCATAAATCCCTGTATGGAAGTATTCTGTACAGGTATTTGTTCCTTGGGTTCTATAAGTAAAGGATTCTCACTGAGATGCTCCCTCAGGATGTGTACGGCATTTCTTTTGTGGGACCCCATTTTCTGTTGCTAATTGCAAGATACCAAGCGGAGAGGACGGCATTTTGGTAGCAAGAAGGGAACTTTGACAATATAAAGCTACGTGAAAGGAACCCAGTTGTATTAACTGAGAGAGACCAGGTCCATGATCAGTTGTGTTGAGGATTTTTCAATCTCTGTATGGAAGCACTATTGTCAGTGTGTTCTCAGATGACTCAAAAGCAAAACTGCCAAAGACAGAAGCATCGTTGTGGAACTATACTACTTAGATGTAGATCCAGATTAACTGGTAATATTTCAAACTTCTCATTGCAGAAGGTCTATAATTTGGTACAAAGTGGGTTAATGGAATATAGAGCTGCTTTGAATGAAAACTCTTCTAATCTCGGAGAAAAAACCACGAGGTGATCAGTGGTTTCTATGTTTTCTTCATTCTGTCTGTGGAAGGATGATTTTCTGTTGGTGTTCACAGGCTTCCATAAGTAAAGAAGTCAGAAAGAGGTACTTAATTCGGGAGTGCACTTCGCTCTTCTGAGAGAACTCAATAGTCCGGTGACATTTCTGGCCTTCCAACTGGCGAGGAATGAGATTATGGTAGAAAGTAGGACAGGAGACAATATACAGCACTTTCAAATGAACTTCCTTCTATTTCATGATTGAAAGCAGCCACACGTTCAGATGTGCACAGGTTAACTTCACCATGAGTGAGGGGGCAGAAAGTACAATCTGTTCAGACATGATGTGATTACAAAAGCGAATCACACAGACAAGCACCTCCAAGGAAGTGTGCACAATATCAGTTGTAGATTTAGATTGACTTGTCACATGTCTGAGGTTCTAAGGGAAGAGGAAAAGGAAATTTGTAAAATGGCTTAGCTGGGAGACAGAAAAGTGTCCCAAGTGAATACACTATTGTTCATTGAATGATAGCAGCTGGATGTTCAGTCGTTTCCTGGGTGGCTTCACTCTGTGGATGGAAATATGACAAAGACTTTGTCTTCGTAGCCTCCAAATGGAAATTTTTGTAATGTTCCAAGTAAATGTTGCCTCAAAGAGATGCTTCACCTGGGAACATTCCGACGTTCTGATTGGTAACCAGATAATCTAGTGACAGTTGAAACCTTCAAAGTGGAAAAGAAGGACATATTCGTAGCAAGCGGGTCAATTGGCAAGGAAATATTTCCAAAGTCATAACAATCCCATTTTCAGACAGAAAGCAGATGGAAGTTCACCTGTGTTGAGGAGAGCAAAAATCTGTGTATGGAAAACAAAGGAACAGTGTCTTCTCTCTTGCTTCCATCGGGGGCATAGGTCACGTGGAATAGCATCCTTTTGGAAGTGTACACATTTTCGCTTGTAGACCAAGGTTCACGGGTCACATTACGAAGCTCTAAGTTTAGAAGTACTCCTATTTCGTACAAAGCGGGAAAATGGAGAATATAAAGGTGTTCCCAGTTAAAACAATTTAATTCCTGGAAAGAAACACCTAGATGTTCAGGTTGGAAATTTTGGGCTCAAATCTCTGGATGGAAGTATTAGGTTCTGTTTTTTTCTTGATCCTGGCCTTCTATAAATAAAAGAATTCTGGCAGAGATGCCTCGTCAGGAAGAGTCCAGAACGTCGGTTGTAGAAACACATTCCCCGTTGGTACTTCGAACCGAATAAGGGAGAGGAATGACAGTGCCACAGCAAGCGGATAAACTGCCTACATAACGCTTTTTCCACTTTAAACACATCTGCTCTAGGACAAAGGGCCGGTAGATGACCACTTGTGTTCAGGACAGATAGATATGTGTTGGGAAGTAGGATGGTCACTTTGTTCTCCCAAGCTACGAATGGCAAACATGTCAAATAGGGCAGAATCTTGGAGGAAGCATACTGCTTTCCTGAGTAGCCCCAGCTTCTCTGGTCATTTCTTAAAACATTTAGTGGAGAAAATATGTAAGTTCGTACGAAGTGGGTTAGTGGAGAATATAAATCTGTTTCCATGGCAAGCACTCCTCACCCCTGAAAGGAAGCAGCTGGGTGATCAGTTGCATATGGGTTAGCGTAACTCTCCATATGGAAGGTTTCTTTCGGTTTCTTTTTACATGTCTCCGTATGTTTAAGAATTGTCAAGGAGCTGGTTTCTATAGGACGTGTACTTCCTTTCTATGGAAGACTTTGTTTCCTGGTAATATTTCCAAGCTTCTAGGCTCAGAAGAATGACAAGTTTGTACGAAGCAGGCAAATTGCCAACATAAGCTATTTCACATGAAACAACTTCTATTCTTCGTTGGAAAGCAGGGACATGTTCACCTCTACACATGTTATCCTGACTCTGTGTATGCAAGATTAATTGACAGTCTCTTCACACATGCTCTGGTGAAACAAACAGTCCCTATTTCAGGCAACTCATAGGGTGTGTGCTAGCTTTCAAAGGGGACCCAGGCTTTCTGGGACCGTGTGTCAGCTTCTGAGTATAGTAAAGAAAGGCAATTTTCAAAAAACCGGTTGGTTGGAGGACATACCAATGTCCCAAGTGAACACGCTTCCACTGTTAGAACGACAGCAGCTAGATGATCAGTAGTGCACAGGTTGGCTTAATTACTTGTATGGAAACTTGTACACACTTTGTCCATAGAGCCCTCTACAAGTTAATGTTTTCTCACAGAAAACATCTCTTCAAGGTGTGTAGCGCCTTCAGATTTAGAGCCGGATTATCCGGCAAGACTTCGAAGCTTCTAAGTGGAAAAGAAGCAAATGCTCGTTCCGAGAGGGTCAATCGGCAAAGTAAACACGTACAAATTCCCAACACTTCCATTCTCTGAGAGAAAGCAGCTAGGACTTCCTTTGGTATCTGGAGGGCCTAAATCTGTGTATGGAAGCCAAAATTACACTTTCTTCTCACTTGCTTTAATCATAAAAACACAGAGAAATACCTCCAAATGGAACTTTACAGTGTAACTTTTGTAGACCTAGATGCCCTAGAAACGTTTCCAATCTTCGAAGTGGCGAACTAGTGAAATTTCGCAGAAAGTGGGATAAAGGATAGTCTAAAGTTCTTTCCCAGTGAAGCAATCTACTTCACAGGAAGAAAACCTCTAGAGGTTCTGTGTGGTGCAGATTTGCATAAATCCCTGTATGGAAGTATTCTGTACAGGTATTTGTTCCTTGGGTTCTATAAGTAAAGGAATTCTCACTGAGATGCTCCCTCAGGATGTGTACGGCATTTCTTTTGTGGGACCCCATTTTCTGTTGCTAATTGCAAGATACCAAGCGGAGAGGACGGCATTTTGGTAGCAAGAAGGGAACTTTGACAATATAAAGCTACGTGAAAGGAACCCACTTGTATTAACTGAGAGAGACCAGGTCCATGATCAGTTGTGTTGAGGATTTTTCAATCTCTGTATGGAAGCACTATTGTCAGTGTGTTCTCAGATGACTCAAAAGCAAAACTGCCAAAGACAGAAGCATCGTTGTGGAACTATACTACTTAGATGTAGATCCAGATTAACTGGTAATATTTCAAACTTCTCATTGCAGAAGGTCTATAATTTGGTACAAAGTGGGTTAATGCAGAATATAGAGCTGCTTTGAATGAAAACTCTTCTAATCTCGGAGAAAAAACCACGAGGTGATCAGTGGTTTGTATGTTTTCTTCATTCTGTCTGTGGAAGGATGATTTTCTGTTGGTGTTCACAGGCTTCCATAAGTAAAGAAGTCAGAAAGAGGTACTTAATTCGGGAGTGCACTTCGCTCTTCTGAGAGAACTCAATAGTCCGGTGACATTTCTGGCCTTCCAACTGGCGAGGAATGAGATTATGGTAGAAAGTAGGACAGGAGACAATATACAGCACTTTCAAATGAACTCCTTCTATTTCATGATTGAAAGCAGCCACACGTTCAGATGTGCACAGGTTAACTTCACCATGAGTGAGGGGGCAGAAAGTACAATCTGTTCAGACATGATGTGATTACAAAAGCGAATCACACAGACAAGCACCTCCAAGGAAGTGTGCACAATATCAGTTGTAGATTTAGATTGACTTGTCACATGTCTGAGGTTCTAAGGGAAGAGGAAAAGGAATTTGTAAAATGGCTTAGCTGGGAGACAGAAAAGTGTCCCAAGTGAATACACTATTGTTCATTGAATGATAGCAGCTGGATGTTCAGTCGTTTCCTGGGTGGCTTCACTCTGTGGATGGAAATATGACAAAGACTTTGTCTTCGTAGCCCTGATTGAGTCCAAGTAAATGTTGCCTCAAAGAGATGCTTCACCTGGGAACATTCCGACGTTCTGATTGGTAACCAGATAATCTAGTGACAGTTGAAACCTTCAAAGTGGAAAAGAAGGACATATTCGTAGCAAGCGGGTCAATTGGCAAGGAAATATTTCCAAAGTCATAACAATCCCATTTTCAGACAGAAAGCAGATGGAAGTTCACCTGTGTTGAGGAGAGCAAAAATCTGTGTATGGAAAACAAAGGAACAATGTCTTCTCTCTTGCTTCCATCGGGGGCATAGGTCACGTGGAATAGCATCCTTTTGGAAGTGTACACATTTTCGCTTGTAGACCAAGGTTCACGGGTCACATTACGAAGCTCTAAGTTTAGAAGTACTCCTATTTCGTACAAAGCGGGAAATGGAGAATATAAAGGTGTTCCCAGTTAAAACAATTTAATTCCTGGAAAGAAACACCTAGATGTTCAGGTTGGAACTTTTGGGCTCAAATCTCTGGATGGAAGTATTAGGTTCTGTTTTTTTCTTGATCCTGGCCTTCTATAAATAAAAGAATTCTGGCAGAGATGCCTCGTCAGGAAGAGTCCAGAACGTCGGTTGTAGAAACACATTCCCCGTTGGTACTTCGAACCGAATAAGGGGAGAGGAATGACAGTGCCACAGCAAGCGGATAAACTGCCTACATAACGCTTTTTCCACTTTAAACACATCTGCTCTAGGACAAAGGGCCGGTAGATGACCACTTGTGTTCAGGACAGATAGATATGTGTTGGGAAGTAGGATGGTCACTTTGTTCTCCCAAGCTACGAATGGCAAACATGTCAAATAGGGCAGAATCTTGGAGGAAGCATACTGCTTTCCTGAGTAGCCCCAGCTTCTCTGGTCATTTCTTAAAACATTTAGTGGAGAAAATATGTAAGTTCGTACGAAGTGGGTTAGTGGAGAATATAAATCTGTTTCCATGGCAAGCACTCCTCACCCCTGAAAGGAAGCAGCTGGGTGATCAGTTGCATATGGGTTAGCGTAACTCTCCATATGGAAGGTTTCTTTCGGTTTCTTTTTACATGTCTCCGTATGTTTAAGAATTGTCAAGGAGCTGGTTTCTATAGGACGTGTACTTCCTTTCTATGGAAGACTTTGTTTCCCTGGTAATATTTCCAAGCTTCTAGGCTCAGAAGAATGACAAGTTTGTACGAAGCAGGCAAATTGCCAACATAAGCTATTTCACATGAAACAACTTCTATTCTTCGTTGGAAAGCAGGGACATGTTCACCTCTACACATGTTATCCTGACTCTGTGTATGCAAGATTAATTGACAGTCTCTTCACACATGCTCTGGTGAAACAAACAGTCCCTATTTCAGGCAACTCATAGGGTGTGTGCTAGCTTTCAAAGGGGACCCAGGCTTTCTGGGACCGTGTGTCAGCTTCTGAGTATAGTAAAGAAAGGCAATTTTCAAAAAACCGGTTGGTTGGAGGACATACCAATGTCCCAAGTGAACACGCTTCCACTGTTAGAACGACAGCAGCTAGATGATCAGTAGTGCACAGGTTGGCTTAATTACTTGTATGGAAACTTGTACACACTTTGTCCATAGAGCCCTCTACAAGTTAATGTTTTCTCACAGAAAACATCTCTTCAAGGTGTGTAGCGCCTTCAGATTTAGAGCCGGATTATCCGGCAAGACTTCGAAGCTTCTAAGTGGAAAAGAAGCAAATGCTCGTTCCGAGAGGGTCAATCGGCAAAGTAAACACGTACAAATTCCCAACACTTCCATTCTCTGAGAGAAAGCAGCTAGGACTTCCTTTGGTATCTGGAGGGCCTAAATCTGTGTATGGAAGCCAA
>JAKFHU010001022.1:0-15789 GCA_023783475.1 Daubentonia madagascariensis | reverse complement strand
AAAAAACCTAACCGGGTTTTTCCCCAAAAAAGGAAAAACCCCCTTTTTAACCCCCAAACCCCCTAATCACAAAAAAAAAAAACCAAATTCCCCCCCTTTTGCCCCCCTGTTTCCCCCAAAGGGCCTTTTTTTTTTCCCAAGGGACCTTTTTTTGGGGGAACCTTTCCCCTTTGCTTTCCCCCCCCAAAAAAAGGTTTTTCCTTTTTTTTAGGGAAAAAGGAAACCCCCCTTTAAAAACACACTTTTTTTTTCCCCAAATGGGCCCCTTTTTTCGGGCCCCCCCCAACCCCATCCCAAAAACCAAAATTTAAAAAGGGGAGGGGGGGGAAAGGCCCCTTCCCCTTGGCCCCCCTCTTTTTGGGGAGGGGCCCCCAAAAATTTGGGGAATCACAAAGGGTTTTTTATGGAAAAAAAAATTTTTACAAAAAAAGGAAAAAAGACCCTTCCCCTATTTTTTTTTGTTTTTTTTTAAAAAGATCATTTTTTTCCCAAAAAAGGGGGTAACATAGTTTTTAAAAATTTAAAAAATTAAAAAAAATTTTTTTTAAAAAAAAATTTTTTTTAAAAAATTTTAAAAAAAATAAATTTAATAAAAATTTAAAGAAAATTAGTTTGGCCCCTTTTTTTTTTCCCATTTTTTTACGGGGAAAAAAAGCCCAAAATATAAAATTAAAAAAACCCAAAAAAAGTTTCAAAAAAAAAAAAACAATAAAAAAACTTAAAATTTTTTAATAAAAAAAAAAAGGGGTTTTTATGCCTTTTTTTCAAAAAAAAAAAAGGTTTTTTGGGGGCCCTTTTTTTAAAAAAAAATTAAAAAAGGTTTAAAAATTTTTCCCCCTTCGGGGCCCCCCCGGGGGGGGCAAGAAAAAACCCAAAAAAAAAAACAAAAAAATTGTTTTACAAAGGGGGGGTTTTTTGAACAAGATTTTTTTTTCTGGGCCACCCCCTTTTTAAATTTTGGGGCCCTAAAAAAATTTTGGAAAAGGGCCCCCCAGGGGGGCCCCACCCAAAAGGAAAAAAAAATTTGGAAAAAAACCCCTTTCAAAAAATTTTTCTACTGGAAAATTTTAACAAAAAAACAAAAAAAAAAAAATTTAAAAAATTTTTAATTTTAAACCCAGGGGGGAAAAAATTGGGAAAATTTCCCCCTAAAAAAAAAACTTTTGGTAATTTGAAAAAAAAGGAACCCAAAAAAAAGGGTTTTTCCCAAATTTTTTAGGGGTTTTTCCCTTTTGGGAAAAAAAAACCCCCCTAAAAACCCCACCCCCCAAAAAAAAATATTTGATGGAAAAAAAAAAAAAAAAAAATTAAAACCAAAATTTTTGAACCCGGATATCACTGGGAAAAAGGGTTAAAGAAAACCCCTTTTTTTCCCAAAAGGGTTTTCAGAAAAAAATTTTCTATTTTCCTTTTGGGTGGGGGAAATTTTGGGTTTTTTAAATCCCAAGAGGGTTTCCCAAAAATTTTAAAAAAAAACCCCTTTTAAAATTTTTTTTTTCCCCTTAAAAGGTTTTTGGTTTTTTTCCCCATTGGAAATGAAAAATTTTTAATTTTTTTAAAAATTTTTGAATATAAAAAACTTTTGTTAAAAAAAACCAATGGGGTTAAAAAATTTTGGGGTTTTTTTTTTAGATTTTCAAGGGGAAAATTTTAATTTTTTTGAAAAAAACTTTTTTTTTAAAAAATTTGCAAAAAAAAAAAATTTTGGTTTTTGGGTTGGGAAAATGTAAAAAAAGGCCCCAAAAAATTTTTTTTAACCCCACATTTTATGGGTTTTTAGAAAAAATTTCCCCTTGTAAAAAAATTTTTTTTTCCCAAACTTTTTATTGTTTTTTTGAAAAAAAACTTAATTTTTTTTTGGGGGGAAAAAAAAAAAAGGGCCCTAAAAGAAAAAAGGGAACTTTCCCCACCGTAATTTTTTTTTAACAAAATTTTTTTTGGGGGCAAACAAAAAAAACCCAAAACAAAAAAAAAAATTAAAAAAAACCCTTTTAAAATTAAAAACTTTTTTTTTAAACCCCTATTTTTTCTTTTTTGGGGAAGGGGACCCTAAAAGTAAAAGGGAAAAAAATTTATGTTTGGAAAATTTTTAAAAACATTTTTTCAAAAAAAAAAAAAATTTAAAAAAAAAAAAAACCAAAACCCCAAAAATTTTAAAATTGAGGGGATAAAAAATATACCCCCAATTGTTTTTTTTTTACTTTTTTTTTTCCCTTTAAAAAGGGGGCCCTTTTAAAAAAAAAATTAAAAAAAAAAACAAAAAAAAAAAACCCTTTTTGAAAATAAAAGCCCCATTTTTTTAAAATTTGGGGTAAAGGGTTGAAAACCCCTTTTGGGGGGTTTTTTTTTTCCCTTTTTTTGGTTTCCCCCCGGGTTTTAAATTAGGGGACATTGAAAAATTTTTTTTTTTAGGGTTTTTTTTTTGGGCCTTTTTTTCCCCCTTTCTTTTTTTTTGGGAAAAAGTTTTTTTTTTTTCAAAATTTTTTTTTCCCCCAAATTTTTTAAAGGGGGGTTTTTTTTTGATTTTTTTTTTTTTGGGTTTTTGTTTTTGGGTTTTTTTTAGTTTTTCCGGGGTTTTTTTAAAATTTCCCCTTTTTAGGGTTTGAAAATTCCCTTTTTTTTAAAATTTTTTTTTTCCCAAATTTTCCTTTTTAAAATTTTCCCCCAAATTTCCCTTCTTTAATTTTTTCCTTTGGCTGTTTTAAAAAAGGGGTTTTTTAATTTAATCAATTTCCCAAATTTTTTTTTAATTTTTTTTTTCCCCTTGTAATTAAAAAAAAATTAGGGCTTTTTTCAAAAAATTTTTTTTTTTGGGCCCCTTAGGGAAAAAATTTAATTTTTGGGGAAGGTTTTTTAAAAAACCATTTTTTTTTCTGGGAATTCAAGGTTTTTTTTAAAAGGGGCCCTTTAAACCTTTTTAATTCCCCTTTTTTTATAAAATTTGGGAACCCCAATTTTTTTTTTTTAAAGTGGGGGGAGTGGGGGGGTATTTTTTCCTTTTTCCCCATTTCTTCGGGCTTTTGGGGGGGCAAACCCAATTTTTTCCCCTCCCAACCTTTTTTTAAAAAATTTGGGGGTTTTCTTTTTCCCCAGTGAAACCCTTTGGGCCCCCCTCGGGCCTTTTTCCCCAAAAGGAAACCCCTTTTTGGGTTTGGGTTTGGGGAAAAGGGTTTTTTTTTTTTGTATGGGGGGGTTTTTTCCTTTTTTTCTTTCCTTTGGGTTTCCCCCATGTCCTTCTTTTTTTTTTTTTTTAAAAACCCCAAAAAAACCCTTTTGGAAAATTTTATTTTAACCCAATACCCTTTGGGGAAAATTTTAAAAAATTTTTTTAAAAAATTTTTTTGGAAAAAATACAAACCCCCCCCCCGGTTTTGGGTTTTTTTTTTGGGGGTTTCCCCTTAAGTTTTGGTTTTTTGGTTTTAAATTGGGGGCCCTTTTTTTTTTCGGGTTTTTTCCCCAAAAAAAAAAGCGTTTATTTTTTTTTTTCTGGGGAAATTTTGGGGGGGAAAAAAAACGTTTTTTGGGTATTTTTTTTTGGGAAAAATTGGCAGGGGGAATTCTCCCCCCCAAACCCTTTTTTGGGGGAAAATAGGGGCCCTTTTTTTTAAAAAAAATTTTTTGGTTTTATCCCAAATCCAAAAAACCCCTGGAAATGTTTTTTTTTTCCCATTTTTTTTTTTTTTTACCCTTTTTGGGAATTTTTTCCCCAAAAAAGGTTTTTTTTCGTAGTTTTTTTAAAAACGTTTAAAACCACTTTTTTGGGGGGGGGGAAACCTTAAAAAAATTTAAAGGTTAAAAACTTTTTTTTAGGGGAAAAAACCAAATTTTTGGAAATTTCCCCCCCAAAGGGAAAACAAAAAAGGGGAAAAACCCCAAACCCTTTTTTAAACCCCGGGAAAAACCCCCCCACAAAACCCGGGGGAATTTTTGGGAAAAGGAAAAAAAAAAGTTTTTTTTAAAAAAACAAAAAACAACACCGGGAAAATTTCCCAAAAATTTTAAATTAAACCCCCAACAAATTCCCCCAAGGGGAAAAAAGGATTTTTGTAAATTAAAACCCAAAAATTTCCCCCAATAAAAATTTAAAATGGGGGAAAATTCCCCCAAAGGGGGGGGGGGGGTATATATTTTCCCAAAACAAAAATATTTACTAACCCATAAAAAAAAAGGGAAGGGATTTTTAAAATCCCTTTTTTTGGGCCAAAAAAAAATTTTTGGAAAAGGGGAACGGGAAAGGCCCCTTTTTTAAATCCTAAGGGGGAAAAGGGTTAAACCCTTAAAGAAAAAAAAAAAAAAAAAAAAAACCCCCATGAAAACTCCCCAAAAACAAATTGGGAAAAAAAAAAACCAAAAAAAAATAAAGGCCCAAAACTTTAATGCTTTTAAAAAGGGAAAAAAAAAACCCCCCAAAATTGGAAAAAAAGCCCGGGGAGGAGGGGGGGGAAGGGAAAACTGGGGAAAAAAAAAAAAAAACCCCCCTAATGGGAAAACCAAGGAAAAAATTTTTCCCTTGGGTAAAGGGGCCCAAAAGGGTTTTTAAAAAACCAGGGGAACCCCCAAAACCCCCTTGAAAAAAAGGGTTAAAATTAAGGGTAATAAAAAAAAAAATTTTTTTTTTTTAAAACCCAAAAAATAAAAACTTTGGGGGAAATTTTTTTAAAAAAAACCCAAAAAAAACCCAAAAAAGAAAAAATTTAAAAAAAAGGGCCTTTAAAAAAAACCAAAAAAATAGGGGAAAAAAAACCAAATCAAAAAAAAAAAATTGTTTTTGGAAAGGAAATTTTAAAATTTAAAAAAAAATTTTTTTAAAATTTTCATTGGGGAAAAAATTTTAAATATCCCAAAAAAAAAAAAATAAAATTTAAACCCCCAAAATTGGGATTTTGGGGGAAATGTTTTTAAAAATTTTTAAAAAATTCCCTTTTTGGAAAAGATTTTTAAAAATCAAAAAAAAAGGGGAAAAAAGGGAACCCCCCGGGGGGGCCCCCCAATTTTAAAAGGGGAAATTTTAAAAAAGGGGAAACAGGGGTTTTAAAAAAATTTTTTTTTTTAAAAATTTCCCAATTTAAAAAGAATTTTTTGTTTAAAAAAATAATTTTTTTTTTTTAATATAAGGCAAAATTTGGGTTTTAAAAAGGGAAAAAAAAAAACCCCCCGGGAAAAAAGAAAAAATTTTTTAATAAAAATTCGGGGGAAAAAAAAGAGAAAAAAAAAATTTTTTATAGTTTTTTAAAACATAAAATTTTAAGGGAAAAAGCAAATTTTTTTTTTTAAAAACCCTTTTGGCCCCCCAAAAGAAAAAACCCCAAAAAAAACCAGCTTAAAACCCCAATCCCTTTTCCCTCCCAAAAAAATTTTTTGGGGGAAAAAAGCAGGGGGGAACCAAAAATAGGCAGCGGGGGATAGAAAAAAAAAGAAACCCCCTTTTTTTTCCTGGGGACTGGGTTTTCCAAGGGGGTTTTTTTACCCCCCCAAAAAATTTTAGACCCCCCCCTTAAAACTTTTTTATTTTTTTAAAAATTTAAAAACCCATAAATTTTAAAAATTTAATTTTGGGGGGGAAAAAAATTACCAAAAGCCAATTTTTTTTTTCAAAAACCCCTTCAAAATCAATTTTTAAAAAGTTTTTTTTTTTTTTTAAACATTTTTTTTTTAAACAAAATCCCAAAAAAGGGAGATCCAAAACCTTTCCCCAAGTTTTTTTCCCCCCCCCCCCCTTAAAAAAAATGTTTTTTTTAAATTACGGGTTTTTCCCCCCCATCTTTTTTTTTTTTTTCTTCCCCTTTCCCCTTTTTGCCCCTTTAAAACCAATTTTTTTTTTTTCCAATTTTTTTCTGGGAAATGAAAAGGGGGAAAAGGGAAACCCAAACCCCTTTATTAAATAAAACCCCACGGGAACCCAAAAAAAGGGGAAAAAAAAAAAAAAAAATTTTTTTTTAAGTTTCCCAAAAAATTTTAAAGAAAAAAAGGGCAAATAAAATTGGGCCCCGGGAAAAAAAAAAAAAAAATTTTTTTAAAATAAATTTTAAATTTTCCCCAACCCCCCCCAAACTGAAAATTTTTTTAAACCAAAAAAACTACACAAATACGGGCCATTGGGGGGGGGGCCCCCCTTTCCCATTTTAAGTTTTTTTATAAAAAAAAAAAAAAACTAATAAACAAAAGTAAAGGTTTTTTTTTTTTTTTTGCCCCTAACGAAAATGGGAAATAATATTAGTTAAAAAAAATAAAAAATTTTTTTTTTTCCCAAAAAAATAAATTTAAAAAAAAAATTGGGTTTTTAAAAAAAAAGGAAAAAGGGGTTTTTAAACTTTAAGGAAACTTTAACCTTTTCCCTTTTTTTTGGGTTTTCAAAATTAAGTTTAAAAGGGGTTTCCCCCCAAAAAAAAAAAAAAATTTTTTTTGGCCCCCCAAAAAGGAGGGGGGGAAATAAAAAATGACCAAGGGGGGGAAACCAAAGGGGTTATAATTGTTTTTAAAAAATTTTAAATTAATTTTTAAAATTTTTGCCAAAAAATGGGGCCTGGGGGGGGACCTTTGGTTTTAAAGGTTTTTTTTGGGGGGAAATATCGGGGTTTTTTAAATTTCCCTTTTTTGGGTAAAAAAAAAAAAGGGGTAAAAAAATTTTAAGCAATAAAATTTTGGGTCTTTGGGGGGGGAATTTTTGAAAATTTAAAATAATTTTAAAAAATTTTTTTGGTAAATTTTTTTTTGGCAAACCCCCCCGGGCCCCCCGGGGGGTTTTTTAAAACCCCTTTCAAAAAAAATTTTTTTTAAAGCGGGGTTTCCCAAATTTTAACGGGAAAAAGGGATTTTTTCCCAAACCCGGGGGTTTAAGGGGAAAAAGGGGGGGGGGGAAATTTAAAATTAAAAAAGGGGGTTTTAATGGAAAAAAAAAAAACCCTTTTTTTTTTGGGGGAAAAAAGGGGGAAACGCCAAAACCAAAGGGGAATTTCCCCCTTCCCCTTAAAAAAAATAAAAAAAGCCCCAAAAGGGGGAAAAAAAAAAAAAAAATTCCTAAAAATTTTATTTTTTGGGGAAGGCCCCCAAAAATTTTGGGGGAAAAAAAGAAAGGGTTGTTTTTAAAATTAAAAAAAAAGGTTTTAAAAAAAATTTTTTAACCCCGTCCCCCCCCCCAAAGGAAAAAAAAAACCCAAGAAGTAAAAAAAATTTAACAAAAAAGGGGGCTTTTTTTTTTTTTTTTTTTTTTGGGGGGAACCGGGGGTTTCCCTTTTTTCCTGTTTTCCCCCAATTTAAAGACCCACAGGGGGAAATTTCCCCCAATAGTTTCCCACTGAAAAACCCAAAAAATCCGGGGGAACCCAAAAAAGGCAATGCCCCCCTTGACCCCCAACCCCCCCCCCGAGAAACCCGGGGGATTTAAAAGGGTTTGGGCCCCCCCCCCACCCCCCGGAAAAATTTTTTTTTTTTTTTTTTTTGTAGATTTTTTTGGGGGGGGTTTTTCCTCTTTTTTGCCCGGGGGTGGAAAGGGGAGGGGCAATTTTTTTTTTTTAAAAAATAAAAAAAATTTTTATTTTAAAAAAATTTTATAAAAAATAAAAAAGGGGGGGGGCCCTTAGTTCTTTTTTTCCTTTGGGAAAAAAAATTAAAAAAAAAAAAATCGAAAAGGCCCCAATTTGGCCGGGGAACAAAACCAAAAAATAAAAAGGGGGAAAAAAAAGGGCCCCCAAAAAAAAAAGGGCCTTAAAATTAGAAGGGGGGGAAAAAAAAGGGGGGGGAAACCATTAAAAAAAAAACTTTGATACCAAAAAAAAAATTCCCAAAAAAATATAAATCCGGGGAAAATAACCAAAAAAAAAACCTCTATTGCAAAAAAAAGCAAAAAAAATTTTTTGAGGAAAATTTGGTTTAAAATTTGGGAAAAAAACCAACTTTAAACCCCCCCAAAGGGCCTTTGGAAAATTCGGGGGAAAAAAAAATTAAAAAATTTTTGGGAAAAAACCCCCAAAAAAAAAATTGAGGGGGGCAAGAAAAGGGGGAAGAAATAATTTTTTTTTTTTTTTTCCCCCCCCAAAAAAAAAAAAAAAAAAAAAAAACCCCCGGGGGCCCAGATGATTTCAAAAAAACCCAAAATTTTTCCAAATCGGGGCCCCACTGAAATCCTTTTTTTCCCAAAAATTGAAAAGAAGGGTTTTAAAAGGAGGGGCCCCGGGGGAAAAAAACCCCAGGTTTTTTTTTTTGGGAACCTTTAATAAAATTGTTTTTAAAAAAAAAAAAATTTTCCCAATTTTAAAAGGCCCAGTGAATTTTTTTTAAAACCCCCATTTTATAAATATTTTTGGAAAGCCTTAAAAAAACATTTTTTTAAAAAAGGGCTTTTATTTTTTTAAAAATTTTTTTTCCCCTTTTCCCGGGAAAAAAAAATCCCCTTTTTCCCCTTGCGATTTTTTTCCCGGGAAAAAAATTTAAAGGAAAGGGCAAAAAAAAATAAAATTTTCCCAAATTTTTTAAACCAAAAAACCCCCCCCGGGGGTCCCCAAGACAAAAAAAAATTTTTTAAAAAAATGATAAAAAAAACCCCCATGAAAATCATTTAAAAACGCCCCAAAGGGCCCCGAAATTTTTTAAAAAAAGGGAAAAAATTTTTTAAAAAAATAAATTTTTTTTTTAATTGTAAACAAAAAAAACCCTTTGGGTTTTTGGTATTTAAAAAACAATTTCCAAAATGGGTTTTTACCCCCCTTGGGGCAAACACCTGGGGTTTACAGGGGGTTATGGGCCCTTTTCGCCCCCGGGGCCCTAAAAGTCTGAAACAGAAAAACCCCAATTTTAACATTTACTAAATTTTAGGGTTAAAAAGAAAAAATTAAAAAAACCTTAAAAATGAAAAAGAAATTTGGGGTTTAAAATTTAAAAAACCCAAAAAAAAAAAAAAAATAAAAACCCCAATTTAAAAAAAAAAAAAAACCGGGGTACAAAAAAAAAAAAAAAAAAAAAAAAAGGGCCCAAAAACCCCCGAAAGGGGGCCAATTTAAAACCCAGGGAATGGGGGGGTTTTTTCCCGGGGGGACTGGAATTTTGCTCGGGGTTGGAGTCAGTGGGGGGGGGGTTTATTTGGGGAAAATAAAATTTTGGAAAGGGCCCTGGGGCCCCCAAAAATTTGAAAACAACTATTTTGGTTTAAAACAAAAAAAAAACCACCGAAAACATTTTGGGCCCCTTAAAATTTAGATTTTTTTTTTTTCAAAAGTTTCTTTTTTTCCCAAAATTAAAATTTAAAAATTTTTTGGGGGTTTTAATTTGGGGGAAAGGGGATTTTTTTTTTTAAAAAAATTTTTTTTTTAAAAAGGGGGTTTTTCCCCTTTTTAAAAAAAAAAAAATTTTTTTTTTTCCAAAAAAAAAAAAATTAAATTTTTCCCCTTTTAAAAAATTGTAAAAAAAATTTAAAAATTTTTTTGTTTTTTAAATTTTTTAAAAAATTTAAATTTTTAAAATTTTTTTTTTTTTAAAAATTTTTTTTTTTTTTTAAAAAAAAAAAAATTTTTTTAATTTTTCAAAACAAAAAAAATTTTTAAAAAAAAAAAAATTTTTTTAAAAAAACCCCCACAAAAAAAATTTAATTAACAAAGAAAAAAAAAAATACTTTTAAAAAAAAAATCCGTTTTCAATTAAAAGGAAAAAAAAATTTAAAACATAAATGACTAATCTTGTTCACAATAAAACCCCCAAAATTTTCAAAAAAAAAAGCTTGAAAAATTTCAAAAACAAACCATTTAATATTAAATACTCACCTTTAGGGCTCAAATTGAGATTCTTAGAATTATAGGGAAATGCCAAAAAAACTAAAGTGAAAAACCAACCCCACTTAAAAGGGGGAAACAAAAAACATTTTAAATGGGCCCAAGTTAGTAAAACCCAAAACCACAAAATTCCCTCTGAAAAATTTATGATTCCCTAAAGCCATATTTAACTATAGCAAAAAAGGAAAACTGATGTTTTTCCTTACTTTGCCACAGCAAGTTTTCATAGAAATTCTTATAATCTTCAGTTAAATTATTATATTAAAAAACATATAAAACCCAAAATTAATGGAACAAAAAACTTTCCTATTTCTAATTATTTTTAAAACATTTTTATTTATTTGCAAGAATAGCCAAAAAAAAAAACTCCCCATAGTACTGGTTTATTAAAAATTCACTAAAGGGTCAACATACTTGCTCATTTGTTTTATTCATTAGTTCTCTCTTTTCTCTTTTCCTCTCTCTCTCTCTCTCTCCCTCCCCTCTTCACAAAACACCACCACCACAAAAACCCCACCCCCACCAAACAACGCATTGTATAATCATTCCCATTTACCCCCAAAATTTATTCGGTGGGTAATTTTTTAAGAACAAGTAAACCCTTCTTTCTATAAAAAAAACCAATCACAGTTATAAACCCTTTAAGAAATTTAACATTTTTTTAAAATGCTTTAATATACATACATTTTCAGTTTTTTGTGAAATGGGGTAATAAAATGTCCCTTCATAGGCTTTTTTTTTTGCATCCAGTATAGAATCCACTCGGGGACCACCACCCTGTCCACTATTTTGTGTCACCATGTTTGTGCACCAGTTGTCCACCCATTCAGTTGTCATGTCTCTTTAGCCCCCTTTAAATCGGGAAATAACTTTCAAAAACCTTTCTTTTCTACCACGACATTGACATTTTTAAAAACATAAAGCCCTTCCCCATTTAAAAGTAGAATGTTCTCATTTGAAGTTTGGATACTGCTTAAATGATTAGATTCAGGTTATGAAATTCCCAATCACAAGAATACAAATTCAGCCAAGGTTTTGGAAACCCCAAATTTTTCCCCTTGGGGAAAAAAAAATTTTTTCCCGCCTTTTTTTTTTTTTCCCAAAAAAAAAAAACCAAAAAAAAAAAAAAAATTTTCCCCCACCAAAAAAAAGTTTTTTTTTTTTTTTTTTTTCCCAAACCAAAAAATCCCCAAAATAGTTTTTTTTTACCCTTTTTGGGCCCCTTTTTTGGGGGGGGAAAAATTTAAAACCCTTTTTTAAAAAAACATTTAGGGAAAAGGGGTTTTAATCCCGTTGGGGTTTTTTTTAAAATTTTGCTTTTTTCCTGATGATTTTAAAGTAAAACCGTTTTTTCATAATTTTTTTTTTTGGCCTTTTTGGGGGGATTTCTTTTAAAAAATTTTTTAAATTTTCGGGGTCCCCTTTTTCCCCCTTTTTTTTTAAATTTGGGTTTTTTTTTGTTTTCTTGTTTTTTTAAAAGGTTTTTTTAAAGTTTTTTTTATGAAATTTTTTTTTTAAAAAAAACCCCCTTTAAAGATATAGGGTTTTTTAAAAAAAAAAAATTTTTTTCCCCCTTTTTTCCTGTATTTTTTTGGGTTCTTTTAAAAACTCTTTTTTGGGAAAAACCACAGCCATTTTTTTCCAAATTCTTTGGGGGGGAAAAATATATCTAGGGCCCCCTTCTTTTTGGGTAAATGGGGCGGGAATTTTAAATTTAAAATTTGGGGGCCCAGGGGGGGGAACTTTTATAATCCCAAAAAAAGGCCAAAAATTATTTACAAACCAAAAAATTTTTTAAAAACAAAAAAAGTTTTTTTTGGAACCCTATAATTTGATTTTTAAATTTTTTTTTTTTTTCCTGTGGGTTTTCAAAAACCAGGGGGAAAATTTTAAGTTTTTCCAACCCCCCCCCATTTTTTTTTGTGAAAATTAATTTTTTTTTAATTTTCCTTCAGAAAAAATTTTAAAAACATTTTTTTTTTCCCCTCTTTTATTTTAAATTTAAATAAAATTTTTTTTTTTCCTCCCTTAAAAAAGAAAATTTCTGAAAGAGAAGGTTTCAAAAAAACCCAGGGCCAAAAATTTTTTCCCCAATTTTCAAAAAATTTCACCCCCCCCCCCCGGCCCCTTTGGGAAATCCTTTTAAAGGGATTTTTTTTTTTTTTCCCAAAAAAAACCAAAAATTTTTTCCCAAATGTTTTTTTAAAAAAAAGGGAAAATTTTTTTTTAAAACCCCCAAAAAAATTTTGGTGGGGCCAGAATTTTTAGGGGGAAAAAAAAAAAAAAAAAAAAGGGGGGTTTCTTTCCCCCTTTTTTTTTGGTTTTAATTATTCAAGTTTTTTTAAGTTTAAATGAAATTCCCCCCTTTTTTTTTCCAAAAATTTTCCCCAAAAAAAATTTATTTTTTTTTTCCAAAAATTCCCCCCAAAATTTTTTTTTCCCAAAAACGGGAAAACCCCCCTTTCAAAACCCAAAACCCCCTGTATTTTTTTGGGGAAAAAAAAACCCAAATTCATTTTTTTTTGGAGCAATTTCCCTTTAATTTTTTGATTTTAAAAAGGTTTGGTAACCACCCCCTTCACCCCGGTTTTTTTTTCCCCCCCCCCAAAACCCCCCTAAAAACCCCAAAAAAAATTTTTTTTCCGGGGGAAAGGGGGGCCCCTGTTTTTCCCTTTTTCCCGGGGGGAAATTTTTTTTATTAGGAAACCGTTTTGGGGGGAAAATTAATGGGTGGGGTTCGGGGGTTGTTCTTTAAATTTAAGGAGGGGGTTCCCATTTTTTCCCTGGGGGCCCCTTTTCAGAAAAAAACCCCCAATTTTTTCCCTTTTTGGGAAAATTTTCCCCCCTTTTTTTTGGAAAATTAAATTTTGAATTTTTTCCCCATCTTTTTCTGTTTTAACCCATAACCCTTCCCCCTTTGATACCTTTCCCCCCTTTTCTTTAAAACCGGGCAGGAAATTTTTTTCCTTCCCCCTTTTCCCCCAAATTTTTTTAAAATTTTTGGGGGAAAATTCCCCCCCCACCCTTGCCAACTTTGGGAACCCCTTTTGGGGTTTTTCCCAAAAAACTTTAAAAGGAACATTCAATTCATTTTTTTGTAACCCCAAAAATAAACCAAGGGGAATTTTAGAATTATTTTTCCCAAATCCCCTTTAAAAAAAACGGGCCCCCTAAAAAAAAAAATTTTTTTTTTTGGCTTTTTTTTTTTCCACATTTAAAAAAAACAGATGGGAAGGGGCCTTTTAAACATTTCCAAATTTTCCCAAATTGTTTAAAAAAAAGTTTTTTAGGGGTTGCTTTTTTTTTTCCCCCCTTTTCAAAGTAAAAAAAAAAAAATTTATTTTTGTTTTTTTAAAAAAAACAATTTTTTTGGGGGGTTTTCCTTTTTTGGGTTTTTTTTTTTGCTTTTTTTTTTTAAGGGTTTTTTTTTTTTCCACCCTTTTTTTCCCCCGGGTTTTTTTTAAATTTTTTTTTTTTAATATTTTTTAAAATTTTTGGGAATATTTTTTTTTTAAAAATAAATTGGGCCCCAAAAAAAAAAGCCCAAAAAAAAATTTTTTTAAAAAAAGGGAAAAAAAACCTCGGGGAAAAAGGGAAAAAAATTTTTTTCCAGGGCCCCCAAAACCCTTTTTTAACAAAAATTTAAATTTTTTCCCAAAACCAAAACCCCTTTTGTAAAAAACCCAACCTTTCTTTTTTTGCCCTTCCCCTGGGGTTTTTTTTTTCTGTGTTCTTTTTTTTTCCCTAAATGAAGCGGGGGCCTTTGTTTTTTTTTTTTTCCCTTACCCCAAAAAAATTTAATTTAACATTTTAAATATAAAAAAAAAAATTATTAAATTTTTGGGCCAACGGGAAAGGAAGGGGGGAAAACCCCTTTTTTTTTGGGATTTTTAAAAATTTTAAATAGAAAAAAAACTTTTTTTTCCCCCAAATTTGGAATTTCCCAAAGTTTGTTTCCCTTTTTGAGTTTTAAAAAATATGTATTTTTTATTGTTTTTTTTTTAAACGAAAGGGGGACACCCCCTTTTTCCTTTTTTTTTCCCCCAAAAGGGGTTTTTTTTTATTAAAAAAACGGGGGGTTTTTTTAAAGAAACTGGGGGGGGAAAAAAAAAAAACATAGGGAATTTTTTCCCCTCCTTAAAAAACCCTATTAGAAATGGGGGAAATTTTTAAAATTTTTTTTATTTTTTCCTTTAAAAAAAAACCCATTTTTTTAAAACCCCCCTTTTTTTAAAACCCCCATTTTGGGATTTGGTGTATTTTTTTTCTTTTGGGGTTTTTTGGGTTGGGGGGTTTTGTTTTTTTTTTTTTATTTTATGTTTTTTTGTATTGGGTATTTAAGGGGGAAAAAAGGGGGTTTTTTTATTTTTTAAAAAATTTTAGTCCATATAGATCTGTCTTTTTTCCTATTTTCGTGTTTTGGTTTTTTAAAGGGGTAAAAATTTTTACTGTTTTTAAAAAAAAACGTTTTTGGAAGTTTTTTTCCCTTTTCCCTTTTTTTTTTTTTTTTCTAAAAAAAATTTATGTAGCTTTGGGGGAAATTTCTTCCCTATTAAGGTTTTTTTCCCTAAACTTACCCAGTAAATACCATCTAGGCCGGGTGCTTTTTCTCCATTTTTTGTTTGGAAAAAAAGGGCGGGGTTTAAAAAAAATTTTCTATCTCTATTGGGTTCAATTTTTGGGAAAGTTTTTTTTTTTCCCCTAAGAAAAAAAAAGCCATTTTCTTCAAAATTTTTTTTTTAAAATTTTTTGGGGGGCATAGGTGTACAGAGAGTTATTTTTCCCCAATTTTCTCCTATAAAATTTTTTTCCCCCCTTGTATTTTTTTTTGTTTTTGTGTTTTTGTTCCCCTTTTCCTTGAAACCTTAATTAAATGAGCTAGGGGGCTTGTTCTATTTTCAAAAAATTTAAAAAAAAAAAAAAACAGAATTTTAATCTTTAAAAAAAAATCTACTTTTTCTTTTCTTACTTTTTAAAATTTAGCTTTTTCCCTTTATTTTTCCTCCTGTATTTTTTTTTTTCCCCCCGGGGAAAATACTGTTTTTTTTTTAGCTTCCCCCCGAAATTTTTTTGGGTTTTTTTGGTTTTTTGGGGTTTTTTTTAATTTTTTTTTTTCCTTTTTTTTTTTGAATTTGAGAAGGGGGTTTTGCATTTATTTTTCATTTGTAATTAAAATTATTTTTTTTTTTATTATTAAAATATTCTTCTGAATAACTGCTTTAAATTTTTCCCCATAAACCCTTTAATTTTGTTGTTTTTCCACGTCCCCTTTTTTTTCAGAAATTTCCCCAAATTTTCTTCACTCAATAAAAAAGGTTTTATTTAATATTCAGAATGTTTATTTTTAAATAATTCCTTTTTTGGAAACTATCGTTTTTCTTTATATAATGGAAATCAATTTTTGGAGTTTTTTCCCATGCACTTGGGGGAAAAACATTCCTATAATAAATGTTTTTTTAAAATTATATATATATCCTTAATCCCAAAAATTTTTTTGGTTTTTGCTTTTACATTTTTATGTCATTCTTTTTTTTTTTTTCTTGCCCTGTTTTTGGAAAAATGCTTGACCTTTTTTTTGTACTGACAGCCCTGCTATCTATTTTTTTTTTTCATTAAAATATAGGTATTTTGATATGGGTTTTATTGCTGGGTAATCTGATGAAATAGAATATTTTTTATTTTTATCCCATTATTCTTTAAAATGGTGAATTGTGTTTTTTTTAAATTTTATTAAGGTGTTTTTTTTTTTTTTTAACATGTTTTGAAAAACCCCCTGAAATTTTTTACTTTCACGGTATCATGTTCCAAAAAACCACTGCTGTTTTAAAAACCCATAATAATTTTTCCGATAAACTTTTCCCCTTCCTTCTTTTTTTTTACTCTTTCCAAATTTTAAAATATGTTTTTTTTAGATTTTTTTTCCTATATATAGCAAAAAAATTGGGTTTTTTTTTTCTTACCAATTTAAAAAAATTTTTTTTTTTTAAAGAAAAGAAAAAATTTTCCCTTTTTCACTGACGGGATATTT
>JAKFHU010001021.1:0-34667 GCA_023783475.1 Daubentonia madagascariensis | reverse complement strand
ACAGTAGTCCTCTTATCTGTGGGGATATGTTGTAAACCCCAGTACATGCCTGAAACTGGGTAGTACTGGCCCTATATTATATAATATATATATATATAATTTTATATATATTATTAGGATAAGTTTAAATTAGCCACAGTAAGAGATTAACAACAATAAATACTAATAAAATGGAACAATTATAAAACTATTCTGTCATAAAAGTTATGTGAATGTGGCCTCAAATGATCTTCTTGTACATACTCACCCTTCTTCTTGGGATGATGTGAGATATTAATACAATGCCTACACAATGCAATGATGTGAGATGAATGACATAGCAGTGTTAGGCTACTATTGACCTTCTGACTGTATGTCAGAATGAGGATTGTCTGCTTTGGGTGATCCTGGATCATGGAGCCATGATGACATTGATGTTTGGAAGTCAGTAGCAGACCATGTGATGACTAACAGGTGGATGACATATCCAGTGTGGATACAATGGACAAGAGGATGAGTCACGTCCTGGGTGGGATGGAGCGGGATGTCTGGAGATTTCATCATGCTACTCAGAAGGGCAAGGAATTTAAAACTTATGAATTGTTTATTTCTGGATATTTCCAGTTAACATTTTGGGACCGTGGTCAACTGTGGGTAACTGAGACCACAGAATGCAAAACTAGGGATGCGATATTGTGAAATATACATTTGGTCTTAAATCCTGTTTCCTAGCATACAACTCCTAAGATCCTTAGAGTCTCAGAAGTGATGGCTTTTTGTATGCTAATGATTGACTGCTGGCTGGCAGCTCCTAGGTAGCTTCAGGCTGGGGGCTGTTCAGTGGAAAGACAAAGGCAGGACTAGAGGGTTGGGACTTGGAGCCCCACCCTCCACCTCCAGGAGGGGAAAGGAACTGAAGGCAAATTTGATGACCAATGGCTTATGATTTAATCAAACTTACCTATGTATTAATAATGAAGCTTGTCATAAAATCCCAAAAGGACTGAGTTCAGAGAGCTTCCAGATAGCTGAACACATGGGGGTTCCTGGAAGGTGGCACCCCTGGGAGGGCATGGAAGCTCTGCTCCCCTTTCCACATACCTGTGTAAGGTGGGGAGCTCACTAGGAGCTCACAACACAGGCAGAGAAAGATTCCTCACACAAAGATTAGGACAGAAAAGTAAAAAGTTATTTTTGCTTTCATGGGGAAGAGAAGGGAGAGAGAGAGAAAGAAAAGAGAGAGAGAGAGAGAGAGAGAAGGAGGGAGAGGCCAGGGCACATGAAGGAAGAAAGGAAGTGCCTGGTGCTAAGCAGAAGGTGTACACTTTTATGGAGACAAAAGAAAATGGTATGCTGTCTTGACACAAAGGCCTGATGCTGTGTCGATTATTCTTTTTCTTCACCGAGAGTTCTATCTAGTAGGCTGACCAGTCTGATGAGAGGATTCCTTTCTTTCTGTTGCTCACTCTTTAATGCTAATAAACACTTCAGCGTAATTATTATCTAAAACAGGAATTATATCAGACATGAGTTTAAGGTCAATGTCCCTGCCATCAATTTTGGAGACAGTGAGTTAGAGACAGCAAGTAATGGTTTATGTTTTCTGTGAGGTAGTTCACAAGCAAAGCTGTCCTTTCACCTGTGCATCTCTTCATTTAGTATAGTTTGCAATATCTTTTCCCTGATTTCTGTGAGCCTCTCTAGGAAATTAATTGAACCCAAAGAGGTGGGATTCAATTAATTTGTGTGAACCCCAACTTGAAGCTGGTTGGTCAAAGTTCTGGAGGCCCAGATTTGCAACTGGTGTGGGGAGGGGCCAGGCTTGGGGACTGAGCCTCCATCTGGGGGATCTGTAGCTATGTCCAGGTACATAGTATAGAATTGAAATAGAGGACACCCAACATATGTGTGCTGCAGAGTAGATTGCTTGCTTGCTGGTGGGGATCCTCCACCCACATTTGGTCACAGATGTTTTCTGTGTCGGTGATTGCTTTTGTGCTGTGGGAGGAGAGTAAAAACCCATTGAGTATGTTTTTTCTACATGTTTAGCAGATAAGGGGGGACAACTGTATACTCTGTTCTGACTGCTCCTAGTCTCTTAGTCCAGAAGGAGACTTGTTTTTCAAGGTTAGCACTGTTCACTTATGATAGTGATTCTGCTAATGAGACCTTTTCTGTTAGTCTGATAGGGTTTGAATAGGGTTATGATGATTGTACATACCAGTTCACTTGTAGATATCAAATTTTGATAAATCCCATTCTTCCTTGCATTTGATCAATACAAAGGAGGGGAAGTAAGATTTCTTAATGTGTTAATTTCCTACCAATAGTATAATTCATATTAATTGTAGTATAGATTCTCCTGGTATGGTCCCAAAGGAATACTTTGTAAAATAGCACCAGAGTTTTATGCTTATTTTTATTTAGCAAGGTCTGAAGCATGCACAAAAATGTGCATGATTTATTTCTTTTTTTGTGAAGGTGGAGTCTATGTTATTCACACTAGTCTCAGACTCCTGGGCTCTTCAAGGGATCCTTCTACCTAAACACCCAAGTAGATTGGGATTACAGCCCACCATGACCTCTTAGGCTTTTAATATTCTATAATTTTCTATTTTGATTTAAAATGCATTTTAGTGGATGAGATTACTGAAGACCCTGTGTTCAGGTAAGGTTTTGCAGATTTTTAAAAATTATGTGTTAACTAAGGGAATACAAAGCAAAGAAACTAATGTTTGATGAGTGTAATACTGTGGGCTAGACACTGTATCATGTGCTTAACATTGATCATCTCATATAGTCATCACAACTGCTTTGCAAAGTATCTGTGATATTACTTTTTAGTATTTAGGCAACTGTGGTTCTGAGAGGTTGATTAATTGTCCATGCTCCCATAGTTAAAATTAGCTGACCCATGATTTGACCAGCAGCCTTCCAGGCTCCCAAATCCCTTCTCTTTCCCCTCAGCATAGACTGATAGAAACCTCTGCAGCACTGGGATCAAGCTACAGGTCCAACTCACATCAAGTCAAATTTAGTTATGTGTTAACTGTCCTGAAGAGTGTTCCTTAGAAGCCTGGTTAGTCCAAGAGGTTGTCCTGATATGTTTGATGATGGCAGTGGTCCTTGTTTTTACCATCAAAAGTTTTAGGGCAGATCTCACTTTGCTGTGGCCACAGGATCATTGGTTTTACATAAGCAAGATCAGGCAAGTCCTAGGGAGGAGTTAATTTCCTGTAAGTGAGGGATATCTACATATAGGCCATGTTTTGTTAATTATACTTAGCATCTATTTAGAGGATTTGCCTGATTGATCTTTCTACTTACTGACTTTCCCAGCAAGTAGAAGGTAAGAGTATCCTTGGTTAGTGCACATGCCTAGTTCCATGAAGCTTTTTCTTTTTTTCTAGCATCTTTTTTCTTCTTCTGGGACTTTTCTATAATCTTGTCTTGATTTTTTTCTTTCTTCTGCTTTTATTGGTTTTTCTTTTGTTCTATTATTTTTTTCCATTTCTGCCAGCTAAGTATTCCCCATTTTTCTATAGAGAGAATCCAAAGCACATAGAATTTCAGGAATTTTAAGGAATCATAGAGACCAAGCAAAATACACTCTATGAATTCAACCTGTGTTTAACATCCTGGTCTAGTGGTTGTTCAGATGGAGAACCTGAAACTCAAAGAGATTAAAGTGACTCACTTGGAGATAGTAAGTGGTAGAAATGAGATGTGAACTCAGGTTTCTTAATTCAAAGCCCAGTACTCCTCCTTCTGTATCATCCTGTAGGTGAGTGTTTCATAATAGAAAGGGGGAGAGGGTCTAGTGAACCCAACAGAAGAGGATAAGAATGGAATTAGTTGGTGAACTCAGTGGAAGTGGATACAAATGGAATTAGCAGGGGAAGGCCAAGTTTGATGAGAAACAACACTGGGTTGTATAGGAATAAGGGTTTTAGAAAAGAAATAAGAATATTGGGGTTTTGACAAGTTTAATAAACACAAATCATAGGAATGAAGGACACAGGATGTCAATAGATTTCTAGAAAATCATATTAAAGTAGAGGGCTCAAGGGAGTCCTAAACAGGTTGCTGCTTTTTTGTTTGTTTGATTGGAGGAACTGATGAATCTGGAGGTTTCTATTGAAAGATGTTAAAAGAATTTGGGAAGACTCTCTAGAGCAGATCAGAGTGTGGTATCATCTACTTCCACCCCAACTTACAGAGGGCTGACTTAGAATCCCTTGAGTACTAGGGTCTGGAGGTTCCTGAACTATTAAATACATAGATGTGCGGCCCAGGGCATGTGTCCCCTCATCTTTGCCTCTATTCCCAATTCACTGATGTCCTTCCCATGTACACATAGGGTAGGGCAGTGGTAGGAGTGACTGAGAAATCACTCATGGAGCTTCAGTTGGTAGTTTGTAATATACCTATACTGGGAGAGGATGACTGAGAGTCCATTTACCTTGTTTTCCAGGAGCAGGGAAATAGAGGTCTCCTGCTTTAGGTCATCTGAGCCCGTCCTCTCAGGAATCTGTGCTTTCTTAGACTGAATATTTTGAGATTGGAGACTGTCATGGAGCCCTGCAGAAGAGGGATCTGGAAGTGGGAGCACATAGGCAGGAAGATGTTTAGATAGATCTTTGGGAAATAGAAGTACAACTACCAGGATTATGTTTTTCCAGGAGTCTCTCTCCTTGGGTTTCTGAGCACTTATGAAGGCTTTTAAGGCCTTGCTAGTTTATGTGGACCTGAATAAGGCAGGACCCATATAAGGAATATAATTAGGTTTTATAATTTTTAATGTTTTATTCTTTCTGGAAAGAGTATTCCCAGTAACAGCATATACATCTGTTCTTTTTTTTTTCCCCCATTTTTTTCCATAGTGATTGTCAGTGTATATGCATTTGTTCTTTGACTTTTGTGCATTTAAAAAACATTTCAATCGTTTCAGGGTACTCCTTTGTAGTGTTTGAGGCTAAAAGGAAGTAATGGGGCCTTCATAAATGGTTTCCATGCTGAAGGTCCAAGACTGCCAATTTCAAGTGGTACAGATTAGTTTTTGAACCAGAGCTAGATAATGGAGAAGGGGCGGTGAATCTTTCTACCTTTTGTCAGACAATTTGTGAAGACAATTATTCTCAGGCTCTGCCACTGTGTTGATTGTCACTAATTGTTATGGAACTAGAGGTAAGTATTCATTGAATATTTCCTATATTGGGAGAGGTGGAGAGATAAATAGGTAACTAAAATCTTTCTTAAATCAGAGACCAAATTTTAATTCTATCAAGAAATATTATATAATATTCTGGCAGCTGACCATTCACTAGATTTTTGTTGTTGTTGTTTTATTTGGGAGTGGGTGCCCGGATAAGAACTGGCAGATATTTTTTCTTTAGAGGAAATGACCTCATTTATTTTTGTTGTATAATTTTGCTTTAAAGGATTTCCGTCAAACTGGGTATTGATAACTTTTGGCCTATGTCACTTGGAGATTTCAATGTTGATGCAAAGTAAAGTAGTCTCTTGTGAAATATATTTTCTCACTCTGAATCTAGTTTTATATAGTATTTACTCATAATACTTAGCAGTGATCTACCTTTCATGGTTTTATATTTGTAATAGAAACTTGGTCAGAGAAAACCATTTGATATATATATGACCCACTGAATTTTTTTCTTTACATTTATACTTTGGTAAATAAGGAAGGATTGATAAGTACTTTTGAGGGGGTGGGGGCTGGGTAAAAGAAAAATTGGCTGGAAAATACATAGTAACAGGAAAATTATATTTGGTAAAGCTTTCCCACAATAGAGGAAATATGAAATTTGGTCCAGGTTTATTTGGATACGTGTTCTTACTGTGACTTTTAAATCATACTGACATGACTCTTACAATACTTTTGTCTGAATAAATCTTTAATGCATCTACTTGCTTATTACAGTGATCATGGAATCTCCCTCATTTCTAAGTGTATAGCACATAGCATATACTTTCTCTTTTTTTCTCTTAGACACTTATTATTTTGGTTTCATATAGTTTTTAGAAGAGATATTTTTCTCTGTTTCTATCCTTCATGCTTTATTTAGGCTAAAATAATATTAGAAGTAGTGGAAATTTAGGTAGGCATGGTGGTGTGCACCTATTGTCCCAGCCAGTCAGGAGGCTGAGGCAGGAGGATTGTTTGAGCCCAGGAGTTCAAGGCCAGCTGGGGGTCATGGTGAGACTGTATCTCTAATAAAAAAAAAAAAATTTGTGGACATTTAGAAATTTGAAATCTGTTTCTCAGTTCTGTATTTCAAATGGATTCCAGTGTGTTTTCAAAGTCATTTCATAAAGAGTATATTTAAAACTCTTCATGTAACTGAAGAATACATGTTTTGTCTCAAACAATAACCAGTTCTAGAAGCAGAGACTCTTAATAACCCTATGGTAAGACTTTAGTGTCAGAAATTTTCTGCTGCGTAGCAGAAAAATATCCAGTCTTTGTATCCCATTCTAAAATTGCAAATTTCAGAAGTTTTTGTATTTTTTGTTCATTTTATGTAAATAGGTTTAGGTGGTGTGAGTGGTTTGTTGTTGCATGGATGAATTGTATAGTAGAGACGTATAAACATACAGGTACAAAAGTCTTTTTTATGTAATGACTTTTTTCCTTTGAGTAGATGCACAGTAGTGGGATTGCTGGACCAAATAGTAGATCTATACTGATTCTTTGAGAAGTCTACAGACTGTTTTTTTATAGAGGTTGTATTAATTTATATTCCCACCAACAGTGTATGAACATTTCCTTTTTACCACATCTGTGCCAACGTCTGTTGTTTTTTGACTTTTTAAAACTGGCAATTCTGAAAGGGGTAAGCTGATATCTCATTGTGGTTTTGATTTACATTTGATGGTGAGCATTTTTCATACATTTCTTGGCCATTTGTATATCTTCTTTTGAAAAATATCTGTTCATGTCTTTGGCCCACTTTTAAATGGGGTTGTTTCTTTTGTTCTTTCTGATTTGTTTGAGTTCTTTATAGATTCTGGATATTAGGCCTTTGATATGTATAGCTTGTGAATATTTTCTCCCATTCTGTAGGTTGTCTGTGGTCTCTGTTGATTACATCTTTTGCTGTACAGAAGCTTTTTTAAGTTAAATCCCATTTATTTATTTATTGTTATATTTGCTTTTGGTGTCTTTGTCATGAATTCTTTACCTAGACCAATGTTGAAGATAGTTTTTTCTGGGTTTTATTCTTGAACTTTTGTGGTAACAGTACTTACATTTAATTCTTTAATCCATCTTGAGTTAATTTTTATATATGGTGAGAGATAGCAAACCCTTTTCATTCTTGTGCATGAGGCTATCCAATTTTCCCAGCACCATTTATTGAATAGAGTGTCCTTTCTCCAGAGTGTGTTTTTGTCTATTATGCCATAGATCCGTTGGTTATAGATATTTAGCTTTATTTCTAGGTTCTCGATTCTGGTCCATTGGATTATGTGTCTACTTCAGAGTAGTACCATGCTGTTTTGGTTACTATTGCCTTGCAGTATTACTTGAAGTCAGGGAATGTAATTCTTCCAGATTCATTCATTTTGCTTAGGATTGCTTTGGGTATTCATTCTCTTTTTTTGTTCCATGTGAATTTTAGGGTTGTTTTTTCTAATTATGTGAAAATGACTTTGGTATTTTGATAGGAATTGCATTGAATCTTTACATTACTTTGGGAAGGATGGACATTTTCACAATATTTATTCCTCCAATCTCAAGCATGGGTGTTTTCCATTTGTTTGTGTCATCTATGATTTTGTTCATCAGGGTTTTGTAGTTGTTGTAGATATCTTTCCCCTTCTTGTTTAAGTATATTCAAGGGTTCTTTTTTTTTTAACAGCTATTTTAAATGGAATTGAATTTTTGATGTGATGCTCAGCTTGGTTGTTATTACCATATAGAAATGCTCCTGATTTGTGCACATTGATTTCATAACCAGAGATTTTACTGAATTCATTTCTCAATTTTAAGAATCTTTCTGTGGAGTCTGTAGGGTTTTCTAGGCATAAGATCATATCATCAGCAAATAGGGACAGTGTGATGTCCTCTTTTCCAGTTTGGATGCCCTTTATATCTTTCTCTTGCTTGATTGTTCTGGCTAAGACTTTTGTAGTACTGTGTTGAACAGAAGTGGCAAAAGTGGGCATACCTGACTTGTTCCAGTTCTTAGGGTGAAAGCTTTCAGTTTTTCCCCATTCAGTATGATGTTGGCTGTGTGTTTGTTATATATGGCTTTTATTATTTTGAGGTATGTTCCTTCTTTGCCTAATTTTTGAAGGTTTTATCATGAGGAGATGAGGATATTTTCTAATGCTTTGTCCGCATCTATTGAGATGGTCATCTGGCTTTTGTTTTAAATTCTATTTATGTGGTGAATCACATTTATTGACTTGCATATGTTGAAGCATCCTTGCATCCCTGGGCTGAAACCCACTTGATCATGGGAAATTGTCTTTTTTATGTGCTTTTGGATTCAGTTTGCTCATATTTTGTTGAGGATTTTTGCATTTCTGTTCATCAAGGATAATGGTCTGTTATTTTCTATTTTTGTTGTGTCCTTTCCTGGCTTTGATATCAGGGTGATACTAGCTTCGAAGAATGAGTTAGGGAGGATTCCATCCTTTTTTCAGTGTTATGGAACAGTTTCAGTAGTATAGGTACCAGTTGTTCTTTATAGGTCTGGTAGAATTCAACTGTAAATCCTCTGTTTCAGAGCTTTTTTCTTGGGAAGTTTCTTATTACTGATTCAATTTTGCTATTCATTATTGGCCTGTTCAGGATTCCTATTTCTTCCTGATTCAAGCTTGGGAGGTTGTGTGTTTCGAAAAATTTATCCACTGTGTCTAGATTTACTTGTTTGTGTGCATAGGGTATTCATAGCAGTCTCAGATGTTCTGTTGTATTTCTTTGTCATCACTTGTTATGTCTCCTTTTTAATTTCTGATTGAGTTTATTTGAATCTTCTCTCCTGTTTTCCTCTGTTAATATAGCTATTGGTCTGTAGATTTTTTTTTTTTATTGTTTCAAAGAGGCAACTTTTTTATCATTGGTCCTTCGTATTATTTTTTTATTTTCAGTTTCTTTTAGTTCTGCTTTGATGTTTGTTATTTCTTGTCTTCTTCTAGCTTTGGGCTTGGCTTGGTTTGTTCTAATTGTTCTAGGTTTCTGAGGTATGACATAAAAGTTGTTAATTTGTGATCTTTCTGTCTTTTTGATGCAGGCATTTAGTGCTCTAAACTTCCCTCTTGGCACTGCTTTTGTTGTATCCCAGCAATTTTGATAGCTAGTGTTACCATT
Source organism: Daubentonia madagascariensis (assembly GCA_023783475.1). NCBI lineage: Eukaryota > Metazoa > Chordata > Mammalia > Primates > Daubentoniidae > Daubentonia > Daubentonia madagascariensis. The sequence goes on along the minus strand of JAKFHU010001021.1, from coordinate 25,351 downwards.
GTCATTCAAGTCACAAAATTCTTTGATTTCCATATTGGTTTCATCATTCACCTATTGATCATCTGACAGCAGGTTGTTTACGTATATGCATAATTTTGAGAGTTCCTCTTGGAATTGATTTCTGCTTTTATTCCACTGTTGTCTGAGAAGTTAGTTTCATGGTATGATTTTGATTTTTTAAAATTTCTGAAACTTGTTTTGTGGCCTAATATATGGTCTAACTTGGAGAATGTTCCATGTGCTGCTGATGAGAAGAATTTATATTCTGCAGTTTCTGTGTGGGACATTCTGTAAATATCTGTTAGGTCCATTTGTTCTAGTGTCTTTTTCTAGTTCTAGCATCTATTTCTGTCAGTGGAGTGTTAACATCCCCTATTATTATTATATTGCTGTCTATGTCTTAGGAATAGTAGTATTTGTTTTATGAATCTGGGACCTCTGGTGTTAATTGCATGCATATTTAGGGTTGCTGTGTGTTCTTGTTAAATCGATCACTTTATCATCATATGATGACAATTTTTTGTGGGTTTTTTTTTAACTGTTGTTGATTTAATGTGTTTTTTATCTGATATCAGAATAGCTACTCTTGGTGACTTGTGGGTTCCAATTTTTTTTTTCACCACTTTACCTTGAGTATGTGAGACTCTTAATAAATTAAATGGGTTTCTTAGAGACAGCAGGTATTTGGGTGGTGCATTGTTTTTTTTTTCCCATTCCATGAGTCTGTATCATTTAAGTGGGGCATATGGGGCATTTACATTCAATGTTAATAGTGATAAGTGAGATAGTGTTCCAGTCATCATGTTGTTTGTTACCAATTGATTTGTATTCTCCCTTGTGTTACTGTTTCATAAGTGCTGTAAGTTTTTACTTTTGAGTGTTTTATACTGGGGCATATTGATCATTCTGTTTAATTTTTATACACTTTTGGGTGTTTCTTGCAGGGCAAGTCCAGTGGTGACAAATTCCCTAAGTATTTGCTTGTCTGGAAGAAATTGTATTTCTTCATCACTTATGAAACTTAGTTTTGCAGGATATGAAATTCTTGGCTGACAGTTCTGTTTAAGAAGACTAAGGACAGAACCACAACCCCTTCTGACTTGTAAGGTTTCTCTTGAGAAGTCTGCTGTTCATCTGAAGGGTTTTCCTTTGTATTTTACTTGATGTTTTCATCTTACAGCTCATAGAAGTTCCTCCTTCATGTTGAATTTGATCAGTCTGGTGACTATGTGCCTTGGTGATGTCCTTCCTGCAATGAATGTCCCAGGTGTACATTGAGCTTACATCTGGATATATAAATATCAAGAAAGACCAGGACAGTTTTCCTCCATTATTCCCTCAAATAGGCTTTCTAGGCCTTTTGTTTTTTCTTCTCCCTCAGGTATGCCTACCATTCATTTATTTGGGTACTTTACATACATAATCCCATATTTCTCAGAGACTTTGTTGTTTAATTCTTTATTATTTATTTTTTTAGTGTCTAGGTTAATTCTAAAGAGTTTTCATCAAGCTATGAAATTCTTTCTTCTACTTGGTCTAAGCTATTCTTAAAAGTTTCCACAGTGTTTTGTGTTGCCAAAAATGAATTTTTCCTTTCCCGAAGTGGCATTTTCTTAAGTATATCTATCTCTTAGTGAATTTCTCATTCATTTCCTGAATTTTATTTCTGGTTTCTTTGAGTTGGTTTTTCATTTTCTCTTGGATGTCATTGAAATTTCTTAAAATCCATATTTGGAATTCTTTATCTGTCATTTCAGTATTTTCATTTTGAGTGGGATCCATTATTAGAAAGCAGGAGTGATCCTTTGGTGTATAATTTCACTGGGATTTTTCATACTTCTGGAGTTCTTGTGTTGATTCTCATCTGGAGCAGCTGTCACTTCTTGTGTTGGGATTTTTGTTTGTTAAGATGGGACCTTTTTTTTTTCCCCTTTCTCTTAAGGATGTGCCTGTAGCACCAGTTGGGTAAGGAGTTTTGCCTTAAATGTGAGTACTTTCAGGGGGGCTTTGGTTCTGAATGAATGGCTTTGTTCTAGGTAGCTTTAGTGTGGTGGCTTTCTTAATTCCTAGCTTTTTGTGGGCTGTAGCATTTGTGTACTATATGTATGAGCAGTGCCCTCCCTCTTGTTGAGATGGGGAGATGGAGGCCTTTGTAATCTTTTCTCTTTCCCCAGCCCTGTGGACTTCTTAACTGTATGAATGATATTGGGACACTCAGTTTAATCTCCAATTCAGTAGGTGGTGCCAAATCTTATACAATGGATTTATAAATGCTCTGGTGGCCCATACAAGTTGATCTCCCTGCCAGTACGTGTTGCTTGCAGAAGAGAGTCCACTGCAGTGGGGTTTTTGGGGACCTGTTTTTAGCCTCAGTCAACCATGAGAAGCACTCAGATGTCCCAGGCAATGGATAGGGTCCTGGAGCCCCCAGGGGACTCCCTCTCATGCTGCACCACAGCTGAGGGGGAACAGGACGAGTGAGACTGCCCAGAATCTCCCAGCTGTGGGATCACTCAGTTCCCCCAGGATTCACTGGCCCCCTGTGGTTCTCAAGAAGCTCCCAATTCCCTGAGGGCACCAGTGTTTGGCTTATGAAGGTAGAGGATCTGTCTGACAGTTTGGGAGCCTGCAGACTGCTGGAGGTGTGAGGGGAGGAAAAACAAACACCCCCACCTTACCTTTCCATGGGGCTCCCAATTCCTCTGGGGTCTGTCTCTGCCAGAATCTTGCTCCTTCTTGTTCTGCCCTGCCACTTCCTCCCCAGGGATCTGTGGTGGTTCCTGGCACTCTTTCCTCAGAATTACAACTAGTGTGTGCCTTTTCATCTGAAACTTTCTCTTCCTTCTCAAACGATCTGGAGACCAATGTCTCTGGTCAGTCACCATGCCTGTGCCTGTATCCCCTCTGTGCTTTTCCTAGTGAGGGCTTGCAAAGATATCTTTAATAGATGATATCATTATAAGCCACATGTTACTCTTTATAATTCTGATTACCCATTTTTTTCTCCAAGTGGAAATTGGTGGAGCACTTCTGTTTCCATTTTTCTCTCTCTGTAGTGATAAGGTCTCAGCCTTCAGGTAATACATGACCATGTTTAACTAATTAAATGTCTTATTTTGTAGCTATAAAATTAAACTCTGCAGAAATAGAGACAAAAAATAACTGTAGAGTACATATTAATCAGTATTATTATGGATATGCTATGAACAGAAGTCTCTGTTCTATCTTATTGTTCTGAATGTTTTTTCCTTTTCTTCCTTAATTTAAGTTTATAATTGATTGACTGGGAGTGTCTCTTTTTTTGTTTGTGTGTTTCTCCACCCTTCCCCACCTTTTGAAATGGTTTTACACCCACCTAAATTTTTCTTGCAGAATATATTCCTTCAGTATCTGTCCTTTGGATCCCTCCCTGTCTCCATATTTAATTTCAGCTATCTATTTAGTAGCTATGCGTGCCTTTCATTCATCCATCATTGCCGACAGAGTTTATTTCTCTCTTTCTTGGAAAGACCTGAGTCTATACAATCTTTTATCTTTATCTTTTTACAAACACAATATAAGCAACTTATAGTATTGGCAATGTCAACGCTTTTACATAAGATACTACTGAAATCGAAAATCCCACATGTTCCTGGACAAGAGATAATTCATACAAATATAAATCCTGTGAACGCATTTCAAAATATGACACATAATTAATTTAAGTTTCTTAATGTTAGTTATTTCAATAATGCTCTATACTACCTGGGAAAATTTTTTTCCTAGGTTTTCTTTTTTTTTAAGAAAATGATACAATGGATATCATAGTGTTTGTATAATAATGAAGTAGGAGTGAGGGGAGTAATAGTTTGAGGACACCTGCATGAGCTGTCATAATCCTCTCCCCATGAGAAGATGCAGGTTAGCAAATGACCAAATTGAGGGTTGAGTCTCCATCCCTCAGTGATTGTGTCTCCACAATCTGTGCACTTTGTGTTAGATCATACAGGAATGGTGACTATTATACTTAATTTATCTACTTTGATACTCATTATTCTTAAAGCTGTTGCTTTTTGTTCTAGGATGTTCCACAACCAAGATTAACAAAGCTAATGACTGCTTCTCAGAAATCAATGACAAATAGTAAGCTGTTTGAAGACTGCCTGTCCTTGTGTTCTTTATTGTTAATTAATTACAAATATTTCTGTATATTTTATATTTTTACTGTAGTAGAAGCCAAATGTGGTACTGTGAGAACAGAAAATAGAACTGTGTTTGAGGACAGGATTTCTGATCATCCAAATGTGGTTGATGGCTTTCCCATAACACCAGTCAAACTCCAGGGTGTTTATAATCTTTCCATTCAACCACCTGGCCCTGGTCTGAAACCTTCCTTTGAGTCTGCAACTAAGCAAGGTCTTAAAGAGGTGTTAGTTTAAGAAAGACACCCATTTCCCTCCCCATGCCTTTTTCACATACCACCCCCTGATGCACATCATGGTGACAAGGACCCTAGAAAGCAAAGGATATTCTCAGGATCATAATGAAAACCAGTGTAATCATAAGAGAGAGAAATGTACAGGACTGAGATTTATAAAATTTGGTGGGAGTGAACAATTCTTAGGGTCACCATTGTGGGAGAAAAGCATTAGAAAGCAACCCAGAAGGACAGCTCCACAAATGTGTAGATGAGGAAGGGATGAGGGGGGAGAATTCATGTGAGAAGGGCCAGACAAATACAACAATTGAATAAGACAGTCAAGATGACAGGGGCATTTTATATTATTCTCAAGAAGCTTCATTAACTTTAGTATTCTTAGTTGTTCCACCTGGCACATAGATTCATTAATCTCGAAACCCAGGAATCTTGCACACTTGACATTTCAGTCAATTTCTTCTCTCTTCTTGTGAATATTGGGCCCTGCTTGACAATTGTAGATGTATTTGAAGATTTTTAATCTTCAACTTGAATAATCATAGCTTTATTTTCTTCATACTAGATGCTCTCTCCAATTTTTAACTAAGATCCTATATGGTGTAAAGAGGAAATTAGAGCTATTAGTGTGTTGTTTCCTGGGGTATAAGAAAACCATGTGAAATTTAACATAGGGACTTTTGTTTCCTTCTTACATTATAGTATACTTTAAAATGCCTCATAATTCTGTGATCACACAAATGGAGAAGCAGATGTTCTACAATTTAAAACTTTTAAGATTAATTTTTACAAAGGATACTCCTTGCAGTGTCTCAATTGGGGTGGTTTTGTCCATATTCACAAGTGGAACCTGGCAAATATTAAAAGACTTTTTAAAAGTCCCTTTCATTTTATTCCTAATTTCCGATTAAATCACACATTTTTCCTCATATTTCTTATTATAGAAATGTAGAGTTGTTGTCCCCAGTAGAGTGACTTAATACAGCTCCTGGCACAGATCATACAAGCAAAAAAAAAAAAAAAGAGAGGAATAAATGTCTTGGTGGCATTAATCACTGTCCTATTCAGTTAGACAAGGTGCCATCAACGGTTTCTGAAGTGTGTAGAGCAATAGCTTAGGAGAAATTGAATGTTGCCAGAGGAAATAAATCTTAATCAACAGCTCATCATTGTTTCATGCATAATACTAAATCAAAAGCTATTTTACCTTTTTATGGAGTAAAATATTCAGAGTATTTTTTAATAAAAACACTCCTCTTTTCTCCATATCTTTTCTGTTTCCTTGCAGGTGGAGATTCGGTCTCAGATGGCAGAGGTAGCTTAAAGTCCAACATTAATAAGGGAGCACATCTGCAACTTCATTTCTACTCTTCCATTTTTAAGTATAAGAATATGAGAACATTATATACAGACACCAATGTATCAGCAAATTTTAGCTAATTAGAAGGATTCTCTTATAACTGGTAGCATTCAAACTATGTCCCAGAGAAATCTATGTGTCCACAGAGAACACTACAGGATTAAGGGATAAGAAAGTCACATCTTCAGAGGTCCCATCCCTTATTTAGCTTGACAGCTGTACTTCTACCTGTTTTGTATAATATGGTTTCATGTATTTTTTAAAATAAGTTATATCTCTAAAAAAATTGAAAAACTATAAAATCATTGATTTAGTCAAAGTCCCAAAATTAATATTAGAGGCAACACTGGCACAGACAGATCATAGTTTGCCTGAAGTCAAAAAGCCAATTAGCTTCAGGCCAGGAATGGGCTTTAGGTCTTCTTATTGAACCTGGGGTTCTATGCCAGCTACTTCCTTCACATTGAGAAAACCATGTCGATTTTAAAATATAACTCAGAGAAAATGCAATGCATATATAAAACTCAATCACATTTAGGCATGAGACATAATATAACTCTCTAAATTAATAGTATGTTTTAATTTTGTTTTAATTTAAGAAGGGAATAGTCACCTAATGGATGAATTTGGTTAAGGCACATTAAATGTGCTTGCTTGGCTCTGCCTCTCTTCTTTGAAAAGCTGTGTCTGCCCACAGTGACCTAAATTCAGGTCTGCTGTCATCTCTGAAGTAAGCAGCCTTCCCCTGGGATGAGTGTCAAGCACATGTTCCCTCCTCTTACAACTCTGTGGGTAAGTACCTAATCTGGGATGAAGTATTCAGAAGCCCCTGTGGCTGTACATCTGAGCCACATCTTCCTATTGATTATCAGGAGTCAGTGATAAAGCTAGGACATTGATGCCCACCTGTCTGACTCCTATGATCTGAACCATAAGGGGAAGAAGAGTGTTATTTACTGCCTATACCACCATAGCACCAAAAAGAAAGATCACCATACACTTATAGAAATGTATTCTTCTTCCTTGACTTTATAATCTTACTGTACATTCTTCCAAACAACCCCCACTTTAAAGAGAGGAAGAGTTGAAAGAAAGATTTTAGAAAAAGAAATGTAGTAAAATCAATAATAATAGTAAACCCTACAAATACAAATATAAAGTTCACTCATTCTACAATAACTTATTGACAGGCTACTGTTCAATTTTACTTGAGATTACAGGTAGGAAAATCATGCTGCATTCTGTTTTTGAGACTGATTTGATAAACACATACACCACACACACATTTCCACATTTAATACATTTTCAGTAACTATTGATATTTTAAATTAAAATTTGACATCATTCTCTATTTTAGGGAGCTCTCAAACATTATGAAAATAAATATGAACCCAAATATAATATAATCAAATAAGTAAGCTCATTTAAATCACTGCAATTCAATTTCAAATTGGAAATGGGCTAATGTATGAAGGAATTTACACTTGTCACTTTGTAGGTATTAAATACATGTATTTTTTCACAGAAAGATGAATTGGGGAACAGTTTCTTGATTGAAGATCTGAAGGATTATGTACAGAGCCACACATATAAAGACCTTGTGACAAAAATGAATAAAAGTAAAAGAATTTGAAGAAGTTGAGAGATTAGCTGCATCTGTCAAAGGATAAAATGAATACTGGGTGTTTAGCTAAGTAGACAAAATGAGATCAAGACAGGGGGAATTATATGGAGCCTATAACTGATATAACAAACACATTTATTAAGCTCTGTCTTTGCCTTATGACCAATTAGTATAACTATTGTGATTATTTGACTAGAGTTAAAATTCAGAGTAGACAGGCACTGCTTTGGTGATGCAAACAGACCTATTTTTAGTGCGAGGAATTGCAACTTAATATTCCATAGACATACAATTTTCCATCATGTACAAATTTACTCTTAGGAATGTTGTTTGTTTTGATGCATCCCTATAACCACATTTAGAAAGAGTTGCCAATTTGAATTAACATTTGAGAAATAGAAAAATTACATTAATTATTAGAATTGTTTGAAAGTGTCAGTAATGCACACACACACAAAAATGTCAAGATTAGTCTTCCTATTTATAATTTAAAAAAATCTTTTACTGAGTGTCTATTGTGTGCCATGTACTATGTTAGGCATACAAGTACCAAAATACTCTTGAACATAAAAAATTTTAAACCAGATAAGATTTATCTTTTATAAAACCAGAATAAATTTTTTAAGGTTTCAGTTATCAGACAAGAAATTTGTGTGCAAAAAAATCTAATAATGTATCTGTCAAGGCTAATTTAAATTTTCACATTTTATAATAATATAATTGAACAAGGAACTGATAAAACTATAAAATTACTTCTGATATATAAGACAAAGTATCTTATAATTAAACTAGAATGTGAAAATTGAAAGTAAAAACTAGCAAAACATATACTTATTAATATATTACCATTGCAATTGTCTTAAGAGGAAAGGCTAAATTTCATGTAATGGTGAGAGACACAACAATGGTAAATGTTATGAACAGAGAGAGAATTTTCTTCAACAACCAGTACAACTGAAATCACATACTAGAGAAATAATTTATTATAACCATTTTCCTTAAAGTTAGGTAAACTTGCTAAGTAAGATAGAACTTCAGAGTAGAAATAGTTCAAATGTTAAAACCTTGCAAAGAAAGGGAATGAATAAACAAATTCAGTACTAACACTCTTTTTAACATTTTACTTACTTCCTTTCTGTGTTTTTGTTTTGTTTTGTTTTATTTTGTTTTTTGGGTGTTTGTTTTTTTGTTTGTTTAGAGACAGGGTCTTGCTCTGTCACTCAGGCTGGGGTGCAGTGGTAAAATCATAGCTCACTGCATCCTTGACCTCCTGGGCTCAAACTATCCTCTTACTTCAGCCTCCTTAGTAGCTAAGACTACAGACATGTGTCACCACACCAGCTATTTTTTTGTTTTGTTTTGTTTTGTTTTTCCATAGAAACAGAGTCTTTCTATGTTGCTCAGGCTGGTCTCAAACTTCTGGCCTCAAGCAATCCTCCTGCTTTGGCCTCCCAACTGCTGGGATTACAGGTGTGAGCCACTGCAGCCAGACTAACATTGTACTTTCTAGATTCATAGGTAAAAATCTCTAAAACTCTTGTTTTGTAATGTCCTATCCAAAAACTCATCTTTTTCTATCAGTTTTGATAGTATATTACCACCTCTCATAATATTATTTGATTTTTCTTCCTAGTGGAAATAATGAAATTCCTAGCAATTCTAGAAGGCACCTTTTTTCTCTAACTCTAAGAATTGTTTAAACAGCAACTGTGTAAGAACTCTTTCAAGGCATTCTGCAGTGATTATGGAGACATGTCTCTGTATCTGGATAGAATAGTGCTTGTTAATCTATTAAGTCTAACATTATTTGGCAAACCAATGCTCCACAAGTAAATCAGGTATACCTTGGAAGTGCAACCTTAAGTTTAAAATAAACAATTTCCAATTTATCTAGAAATATTAAAAATAAACATGCATTTTCCCCCAAAAAAATTATGGGAAAATATTTTCCAAAAATCACCCCTTTCATCACATCAGCATTTACACACTCTTTCATCATCATCCTGGAAAATGATACATTTCCTGATTTTTCTGGTAAGAAATAATGAGAATATTTTATACTTGTGTCATGCTTAACAATTTACAGAGTATTTTACATTCATTTTCTTCTTGTATCCAGTAGTCCAATTTCATGACTCAGAGGCACTTAGACCTTGATCATCTCATTTTTTTTCAGAAAAATAAAGCAAAACTAAGCTAACAAAATGATGAAAATATCAGCTAGCTAGTGTCTTATCATTTAAGTATTAAATAGTCATTTATTTTCTTTCCTCTGATGCTGTTTGGCTGCAGTGGTGTCTAACAAACCTTATATTATGTCTTCCATGATTTGTTAGAACACGAAGCCAGGAAAAGAAACAAAGTTGAGGTCTTATTTAACATAAGACTACACCACTTTTCTCTGCATTGAGATCATGAAAACACCATCAAAACTATAATCCAATGTGCATTGGTTGAAATGAATATTTTAATAGGAATGACACACAATGAAAATTAGCTGCTATTTTTAATTTTTTTTATACTAATATTTTATGTTTTTTTGTATTTTTTATTCAGACAGGGTCTTGCTATGTTGTCAAGGCTGGAGTTAGTGTATACACACAGGCACGACCATCGCACTTGAATTTCTGGAGCTAAAATGGCCCTCCATTTTAAGACCTGCAGAAATGAATTCTTACTATGAGTTAAGTCACAGGTTGGATTGTAAGGTTCCTGTTACAGCTCCAGGGGAGATGGAGACCATATTGGCCTTTACATGGAATTCTAATTAGGAAGAATTAATTGATTCTGTTTGGTTATCTTTGCTATTTAATTATTTAATATCATTGCCATGTTAGTCATCAATCATCCAAGTGGTGACAAAATATAGAGACACGAGTGAACTTCATTTTAAAAATTCAAATAGTTGCTTGATGTCACTATTTAAAAACTGTAGTACATCTGCCCAGCAATAGGAACATTTTACAACAATTGAGATAGAAAAGCCATAAGTTCCATAGAAATTAAGGATGTACTCTTAGGTAAGAAATTAACAAAACTTTTAACTGAAAAAGAGAAATTAATCTTTCTTAGTATTACAGGTTTATTTAATTCATATAAAATATCTATATTGGCTACCTTTAAATAATACACATGTCTATGTGGTTAAGTTTTTATATGGCAGCCATTCACTTGTGATTGGGGTGGAAAACTTGAGCTGGTGCAGGAAACCTTTAAAAGCATTATGAAGCACAGCCAAATTCAAATCAATAAGAAAGTAAGCCAGTGCATCTGAAAGTGTCTCTTTAATTATTAGGTAATAATTGATATTCAATATCTAAATCTAACATAAAGGCAGCTTTTAAAGAAATTTAAAATGGGTTAGCTTAGTTACATTTATTGAATCAAGTTAACAAATGGGCACTCTAGGGACATTTTTTTAAATATAAAATTTCTTTTTATTTTCTTTATTAATACAGATAATTATGACCTTTACTTAACATGCATATGTCAATTAAACAACTCAGTATTTCACCAAATTAAAAAAAAAAGAATTATATCATAAATATGAAACCCAAAGGAAAAAAGATAATACAACTAACCTTAGTCAAGCGGTTTACCTGGCTTTTATTTGAAGTCTCTGGGCTAGAGGCAGGGATCACTGTTTTCCCTTGGAGTAAATTTTCTGTTGAGAATGAAACTTTCATTGAGATTTTCAACACAAGGTGACTCTAGGGCTGGCTTCTCAGTAAGATTGGCACATAAAGATCTGTTCTTCTGTTTCTCCACAAGCAGTTCAGTCCTGACTCCTGCTAGAGTCTTATGAGCTTTGCAAAGATTGCAAAAGACAAATGGTTAGTATTTCATTTTTTCCTAAATGATTCCTAAATGGCTTGCATTTTAAAATTAAAAAGTTTCCATAAGAGTAAATAAAATTTTCTATCAAACAGTGTTTTACCACTGAAGATGTGTCAGAGCATGCCTGCTGTGTGTCATTATAGTTTCAAAGTAATTCTAAAGAAGTACATATATTCCTAGGGGGACTTCTAACAAGTAAGTCATTCAAACAATGTATGGAGGGGAGGCAAATACCTGTCAGTGATGTACAGCCTAACAGGTAACACTTTCTGCCTTATAAGGGTCTTGAGGATGTCATTAGAAATTCTTGTATTTATGGGGTAACTATGTGAGATAATGAATATATTAATTTGCTTGATTGTAATAACCATTTCACTCTATGTAAATGTGTCAAAACATCACAGTGTACTCCTAAACTATATACAATAAAAAATAAAACTGAAAAAATGTTAGAAATACTTTTATTTAGTAAACCAGTTCAGAGATTTAGAAAATCATCCCTCAAGGACATTTTCAAGCATTTACTTTTACCACCCTTGTACATGTCACCCATTATTTGGGAAAAATTATGTAATTGGCACTGAGGAATAAATCAGAGAAACATCTCATAGCAGAGAATGAGAGAGCAGAGTTGGTGATCAAAAAGAACTAATGCAGCTTCAAAGAAAGCTAGCTGCTAACATTGTTACGCAGGCATCAGAGATGGGACTTGTCCTTTCTGTCTTCCACACATCTGGCCCTCACGCTGAACGAGGTTTTATTTTCAACCACTTTGTGAATTATCCATCCCTTCATCCCTATGTTAATCATTCTCTATTTCACAAATATGCTTTTATGTAGTGTGGAAAAACTATACAGAATAGTGTCTCAAGGTGCCCTCTAGTGACAATACCAAAGATCACAATCAAGGAAAGTTAATTTTTTGAATGCCAGAATTTGCTGAGAGAGTAGCAGTAGTACTTGACTGTTGGGTTTAAGTTGTAATCTTCCAACTTAATATTATAACTTAGGATAATGCTGACAAGCAATTTAAAACAATACCATTATGTAAATTATAAACCTTTAAAAATACCTAGGTGAAAGACAACTACATGAGAATATTAAGGGGAAAAAAGCCATATAAAACCAAAAAAAGTGAGAGAGACAGATTGTCCTTAACCAAACTTCCAAAGGTAAATTCATTCACTAATATCATTTTCAAAATAATGTTGTGTAGTTAGTTTTCATTTCCAACTAATCTCATGAGCCTGCCTGACTAAACAATATGCTTTTGAAGTAAATTAATGAGCTTAATTTATTTTCTATGATTCTATGTTTTGACTTACTCACTTAGTTTATTAGAAAATAATTTTCTAGATTTTAGTTCTTTTAGATAGAGTTGTTTATATTTTCCAAACCTGGTTTTATGAAAGTCTTCTGGAGAAGTTTCTGTTGTGGAGAGCTCAGATTCCAGATCTATTGCAATAGTGGATTCTGAGTTTCCATGTTAGCAGTATGGTCTAAGTCTTCTTGACATGATGTTTTTGTCTAAAACAAACTAAAAGGATACATTTTTAAAATAATTATAATCTTAATAGTTATTATATATTTATATCCTTTAGTTTTGAGTCAGCAATTCAGAGATAAATTTAAAAAATGAAAAATAATTTTAAAATATTTATCAGTATCAACTGAGTTATTAATTTAATTCAGAATTAAATATGAATTATAAAAAATGAATAATTCTTATGTCAGTACTCATGTAACTGATAATTGAAAGAACAGAATCATTTGAAATTTTAAAATTAAAAAATTTAACTTGAGAAGAATTCAAGAGCATTGTCTAATTCCTAAATCACAATTTTTTCTTTGTTAATAGTGTTGTTTTATGCTAAATGGTCTTAATAAACAAAGGATTCTCTAGCGATACTCATTAATCTGAAAATCCAATTTAGTTTTAATGATGATGGAAACTTAAATATTTAAAGGGAGAAAGAGATGCCACTTTCCCTCTGGTGAGCTACAAAACAAAACACATTTTAAGTCTTCTCTATAATAAGACAAAATTTTTACCTGATTCTTATGTCTTTTCTATTACCTGTTTCTCCCCTTTCATTGGACCCTAGTTTTTTTGTTTGTTTGTTTGCTTGAGGAGGGGTCATACTGTGCCACACAGGCTGGAGTGCAGTGGCACCATCACAGCTCACTGCAGGCTTGAATTCATAGTCTCAGGTGATCCTCTTGCCTCAGCCTCAGAATAGATGGGACTATTGGTGTGTGCCACAATGTCGTGCTATTTTCTTTTGCAGAGACAGGGTCTCCTATGTTGCCTAGGCTAGACTTGATCTCATGGTCTCAAGTGATCCTCCTGCCTCAGTCTTACAAAGGGCTGGGATTATGTGGATTCCAATATTCATTAATACATGTCTCATTAGAGATCTAGTTTGTCATCACTCATGGTCTTTTAAACTAAAATATGATTTTCTCTTTTTTTCCCTTTATTTCAGAATAATATGGGGGTACAACAATTTGTTTACATATATTGCACATGCACTGCCCATGTCAGAGCTACAATCGCGGACATCCCCCAAACTGGGCACCCCGCATCCATTCAGTGAGAGTTTTCCCATCCCTCCACCCCCCTGCCCACCCCCTGATGAATATTATTGCCATGTGTGACACAAGTATTGATCAGTTAGTACCAATTTGATGGTGAGTACCAGTGGTGCTTCTTTTTCCATTCTTGTGATGCTTCGCTTCACATTATAAAATGTTTTTTTCTTTGGGTAAATACCCGGTAGTGGGATCGCTGCACCAAATGGTAGCTCTACTTTTAGTTCTTTGAGGTATCTCTATATTACTTTCCATAGAGGTTGTACTAATTTGCAGTCCCACCAGCAGTGTATGAGTGTTCCTATCTGTCCGCATTCCCACCAACATTTGTTGTTTGGGGATTTTTTGATATGAGCCAATCTCACTGGAGTTAAGTGATATCTCATTGTGGTTTTGATTTGCATTTCCCTGATGATTAGAAAAGTTGAGCACTTTATATGTTTGCTGGCCATTATTCTGTCTTCTTTGGAAAAGTTTCTGTTCGTGTCCTTTGCCCATTTTTTAACAGGGTTGTTTGATTTTTCCTTGTTGATTTTCCTAAGTTCTGTATAGATTCTGGTTATCAGCCTTTTATCAGAGGTGTAGCATGCAAATATTTTCTCCCATTCTGTAGGTTGATAAAAAAAACTTCAGTTACCCTGATAGGGAACCTAATTATGCCTGTGGATCAAAGTTTTGGGCAAAGCAGAAAAATGGTGGTCTGATAGAGTCCTCTCACTGCACCGCTCCCAGGGAAGGGGGTGAAAAACGCCAGCGGCTACCTGCGAGCACGGACCGCTCACTCCAAAAACAGCAGTGTGAATGACAGAGAAACAATGCGGAACGCCTAGCTCAAGAACACAGGTACAGAATTTTCACAAAGATCGGAGGGCGCACGGAGCACAACAGAGCCCAGAGCGCGGGAAGGACGCACTTGCCAGGTCGGCGCCGGGCGACCTGCCGCCCAAGTGGTTATGCACCTCCCCATACACGCAGTCAGGGACAAGCCCAGAGTTGGGGCAAAGCGGTTGCGCAAGGCAACAGACCCTGTGGAGACAAGGCAATTGTGAGAGCCAAACACAACTCGCAGCTGTAATATACAGAGACTGCTGAGGGCTGGGGAGGAACTAGGAACTGGGCAGGAACTGAGCAGAGATACAGCTTCCCGGGACAGTGCGCGGGAACCCGCAGGCTGGCACAGCAACACTAGAAGTCAGCGGGACTGGGCCCAGGAGTTTAACCGAGAGCGGGACACGCCCTTAGAGATTGCTAACAACTGCCGGCGGAGAAAAGCTGCGCTCCCGGCACGATCGGAGCCCGGCTGAGTGCCAGGCTGGCGGTGGCCGCCATCTTTAAAGCCGCCGCGTGGAGCTGCGAGCCGCGTCTCTAGCTCCGCCCCCCCGGCCCAGGGCGTGTCTGCTGGGGCAAGACAGGCTTTGCCCTTGGTGGCCAGGGACAGCTGCATCCGTGGATTCCAGGTGGGACGAGATCCCGGGAACTGTAGTGGCGGGATCTTTGGGTATTGGAAACAGTTGGCAGCTCCTCCATCTGGTCCCGCTACCCCGGCTCTGGCCTCCGACAAGTCCGCTGTGTGCTGGTCCTAGTGCCCGCCCTTCAGGTCCCAGCCCTCCTGTACCCCAGAGATCGCTCATTTTCAAGGTTGCTGGCTATAGTGACTCATTTGGTATAACTGCTGGTTCTCATGACAACCAAATACCTCAAGAGCCACAGGCTGAACCAAAGCAGCTCCCCATAACCCTGCCCACTTCAATAGGGAATTTCGTGCCATCCAAGAGCGCTTCCAGTGGCCACTATTCCCCCCGGTGGAGACTGCTGGGGATAGAGACAGCCACCCACCTCGCATTGGGGTCTAGTGGTGGAAAAGGGGTGCACAATTGGAGATCCCCCTATCAACCAGTATCACGTGGAGACGCACATCAGAAGGGCAGACACAAGTGGCTAGATAAGCAACCTCTGAGCTGTGTAGAATTTTCCCAATTCAGCTCTCACACTGCAGCCAAAAGAAATTGTGTTTCTACCTGCACCTCAGGACGAGCAGGGTCAAAGTAACCCCTAGGAGCTACAAGGCCCCTTCCAAAGCACGGGGCTTTCGCATACCCCAACTGGGGGATCAGAGTCTGCCACGGACATAACAGAATACCTAGCTAATAGGGAGCTGTGGACTCATATCCTCAAGTACTATTCACTAGCTTAGAGCCCAAGCTGGGAGGTCATTCTCACCACACTCCACCGGGAAGAGGAGAAGACAACAGGCCAGAGATAACTCAAGATCCACCAAACTTGCTAAAATACACCTAAGGCAATATAGTCCACTACTTCTCTCCCTGGCTCTGCCAAGGAACAAAAATTGTGCGCCTGGAGACAGGGCCATAAACTAGCCCTAACACCCCCAGCTCTCGACTAAGAGGCCAGATGAGAAAAAAACAGCGAAAGAACTCAGGGAACATGAAAAATCAGAGTGAAAAGTCACCTCCAAAAGACATCATCAATTCCTCAGCAATGGATACCAACTCAAATGAAATGGGTAGAATGACAGAAGAGGAATTTTGTTTATGGATTATAAGAAAGCTCAATGAAATTCAAGAGAAAATTGAATCCCAGCACAAAGAAACCACAAGAAAAATGCAAGAAATGAATGAAAAATTCTCCAAAGAAATAGAAATATTACGGAAAAATCAAATAGAAATCCTAGAAATGAAAGAAGCATTCAAGGATCTACAAAACACAGTGGAAAGCCTTAAGAATAGGCTGGACCATGCAGACGAAAGAATTTCAGAGCTAGAAGACAACTCCTATGTGCTAAATAAAATAGTCAAAGAGAAAGAACACAAAAACAAGAGGCATGAAAAAAGCATACAAGAAATGTGAGATTATGTAAAGAGGCCAAACATAAGGATCATAGGCATCCCTGAGGGAGAGGAAGAAAATTTGCATGGCCTGGAAAATCTATCTGAAGGAACAATAGAGGAAAATTTCCATGGCTTAGCCAGAAATCTCGATATCCAAGTACAAGAAGCACACAGGACTCCTGGGAGACTCAACGTGAAAAGGCATTCACCAGGCCACATAATTATTAGAATGACCAAAGTAAACACAAAAGAGGCACTCCTCAGAGCTGTAAGACGAAAACAGCAGATACCCACAAAGGAAAACCTATCAGATTAACTGCGGATTTCTCAGCTGAAACCTTACAAGCCAGAAGGGAATGGGGAGACATCATCAGTCTCCTAAAACAAAACAAAGGCCAACCCAGAATTCTGTATCCTGCCAAACTAAGCTTCTTATACAAGGGAGAAATAAAGACGTTTCCAGATTAGCAATCACTGATAGAATTTGGGAAATCCAGACCGGCCTTGCAAGAAGTGCTTAGACCTGCATTATACACTAACCAGTGCAACAGACACCCACCTATGTAAAACTACGCAAAAGCTAAAACCCCAGAAACCAGATTCCACAATGATGCAAGAGGTAAAACAAAAGACACCACCCAATAGAATAATCAGAAATTTACCCCAAATATCAATTCTCTCAATAAATGTAAATGGCTTGAATTGCCCATTGAAGAGACATAGGCTGGCTGAATGGATTAAAAAATACAAGCCAAGTATCTGTTGTCTTCAGGAAACACACCTTACACACAAAGACGCATTCAGACTCAAGGTGAAAAGATGGAATACAATTTTACAGGCCAATGGAAACCAAAAGAAATCCGGAGTAGCCATCCTTATTTCAGATGATATAAGCTTTAAAGCAACAAAAGTAAAGAAGGACAAAAATGGACACTATATAGTGGTAAAGGGAAAAGTCTTACAAGAGGATTTAACAATCCTAAACATTTATGCACCCAACACAGGAGCGCCCAGGTACATAAAGCAAATACCTCTAGATCTAGACAACATAATAAACAGCAATGCCATAATAGCAGGGGACTTCAACACCCCACTGACGGAACTGGACAGATCCTCCAAAAAAAAATTAAATAATGAAATAAAATACCTAAACAGGACTCTAGAACATTTGAGCCTAACAGATATCTACAGAACACTCCACCCAAATAACACTGAATATACATTCTTCTCATCAGCTCATGGAACTTTCTCTAAAAGTAACCACATCCTAGGCCACAAAACAGATCTAAACAAATTCAAAAAAATAGAAATCATACCATGTACCTTTTCAGACCACAGCGGAATAAAATTACAAATCAATTCCAACAGAAACTCACATCTTCATCCAAAAACATGGAAACTAAACAATCTGTTGCTGAAGGACTATTGGGTCAAGGAGGAGATTCAAATGGAAATCAAAAGATTCTTCAAACTAAATGATAATGGGGACACAAGTTATCAAAATCTGTGGGATACAGCAAAAGCAGTCCTGAGAGGAAAACTTATCGCCTTAAATGCCCACATCCAAAAGACAGAAAGGTCACAAATCAGTAAACTAATGAATCATCTTAAGGAAATGGAAAAGGAAGAGCAAAGCAATCCTAAAGCCAGCAGAAGAAAAGAAATAACCAAGATCAGAGCAGAATTAAATGAAATCGAGAACAAAAGAACAATACAGAAGATTAATAAAACGAAAAGTTGGTTCTTTGAAAAGATAAACAAAATAGGCCACTCACCAGGTTGACCAGAAGCAGAAAAGAAAGGACTCTAATAAGCTCAATTAGAAATGAGAAAGGAGAAGTCACAGCTGATACCATGGAAATACAAAACATCATCTTCGAATACTACAAAAACCTCTATGCCCACAAACACGAAAATGTGGAGGAAATAGACATTCTTAGAAGCACACTACCTCCCTAGGCTCAACCAGCAAGAAACAGAATTTCTAAACAGACCAATATCAAGCACCAAAATCAAAGCAGTAATAAAAAATCTTCCCACAAAAAAAAAGTCCTGGACCAGATGGGTTCACACCTGAATTCTACCAAGCCTACAAAGAAGAACTGGTGCCTATACTGCAGAAATTATTTGAAAATATCCAGAAGGATGGAATCCTCCCAAACTCATTCTATGAAGCCAATACACTTGATACCAAAGCTAGGAAAGGACACAACAAAAAAGAAACTACAGACCAATATCCCTTATGATATAGATGCAAAATTCTCAATAAAATCTTGCAAACCAAATTCAAATGTACATCAAAAAAATAATCATCACGATCAGGTGGCTCATTCCCAAGATGCAGGATGGTTCAACATACGCAAATCTATAAATGTAATTCACCATATAAATAAAAGCAAGAACAAAGATTATATGATCCTTTCATAGATGCAAAAGGCTTTTGACAAATCTAGCATCCTTTTATGATAAGACTCTTAACAATATAGGCATAGAGGCTCATACCTTGAAACTATTAAAGCCATATATGATAAACCCACAGCATATCATACTGAATGGGAAAATTGAAAGCATTCCCCTTAAAACTGGCACCAGACAAGGGTGCCCACTATCTCCACTTCTTTTCAACATAGTGCTGGAAGTCCTGGCCATAGCAATTAGACAAGACAGAGGAATCAGGTGTGTCCAGATAGGGGCAGAAGAGGTCAAACTTTCACTATCCGTAGACGATATGATATTATACATAGAAAACCCCAAAGATTCAACCAAGAGATTACTGGAATTGATAAATGAATTCAGCAAAGTCTCAGGATACAAAATTAATACACACAAATCCATAGCCTTCATATATGCTAATAACAGTCAAGCCGAGAAAATTAAAGATGCAATACCTTTCACAATAGCACCAAAGAAAATTAAATATTTAGGAACATATCTAACTAAGGAGGTCAAAGACCTATATAGAAGGAATTATGAAACACTGAGAAAAGAAATTGCAGAGGATGTAAATAGGTGGAAAACCCTACCATGCTCTTGGATAGGCAGAGTCAACATAGTAAAAATGGCTTTCCTACCTAAAGTGATTTACAGAATCACCCTATCAAAATACCAACATCATTTTTTGCCGATCTAGAAAAAATAATTCTACGCTTCGTGTAGAACCAGAGAAGACCCCGTCTAGTCAAAGCAATCTTAAGCAAAAAGAACAAATTGGGAGGCATCTATCTACCAGACTTCAAACTATACTACAAGGCTATAGTAACCAAAACTGCATGGTATTGGCACAAGAACAGAGACGTAGACCAATGGAACAGGACTGAGAACCCAAATATAAAACCAACCTCATACAGTCACCTGGTCTTTGACAAATTCCAAAAAAACGTACACTGGGGAAAAGATTCCCTATTCAACAAATGGTGCTGGGAAAACTGGATGGCCGTATGTAGAAGACTGAAACTGGACCCACACCTCTCACCTCTCACAAAAATCAACTCACAATGGATAACAGATCTAAACCTAAGACATGAAACCATAAGAATTCTCAAAGAAAACGTTGGAAAAACTCTTATGGACATTGGCCTAGGCAAAGAATTTATGAAGAAGACCCCCAAAGCAATTACAGCAGCAACAAAAATAAATCCATGGGACCTGATCAAATTAAAAAGCTTCTGCACAGCCAAGGAAACTATCACTAGAGTGAACAGACAACCTACAGAATGGGAGAAAATATTTGCATGCTACACCTCTTATAAAGGGCTGATAACCAGAATCTATACAGAACTTAGGAAAATCAACAAGGAAAAATCAAACAACCCTATTAAAAAATGGGCAAAGGACATGAACAGAAACTTTTCCAAAGAAGACAGAATAATGGCCAGCAAACATATAAAAAATTGCTCAATTTCTCTAATCATCAGGGAAATGCAAATCAAAACCACGATGAGATATCACTTAACTCCAGTGAGATTGGCTCATATCAAAAAATCCCCTAACAACAAATGTTGGTGGGGATGTGGACAGATAGGAACACTCATACACTGCTGGTGGGACTGCAAATTAGTACAACCTCTATGGAAAGTAATATGGAGATACCTCAAAGAATTAAAAGTAGAATTACCATTTGACCCAGCAATCCCACTACTGGGTATTTACCCAAAAGAAAAAAAGACATTTTATGCTCTCGAATGTTCATAGCAGCACAATTCACAATTGCAAAGATGTGGAAACAACGTAGGTGTCCATCAATACACCAGTGGATCAATAAAATGTGGTATATGTATACCATGGAGTATTACTCAGCAATAAGGAACAACAGTGAATTAACACATCTGGTATTATCCTGGTTGGAGCTAGAACCCATTCTTCAAAGTGAAGTGTCACAGGAATGGAAAAAGAAGCACCACTGGTACTCACCATCAAATTGGTACTAACTGATCAACACTTACATCACACAGGACAATAATATTCATCAGGGCGTGGGCAGGCGGGAGGGGGGTGGAGGGGATAGGAAAAACTCTCACTGAATGGATGCGGGGAGCACAGTTTGGGGGATGACCACGATTGTGGCTCTGACATGGGCAGTGCATGGGCAATATATATAGCCAAAGTGTTGTACCCCAATAATATTCTGAAATAAAAATAAATAAATAAATAAAAAGGAAAACAATTCTAACTAAATAAATAAATTACACATTCAAAAAGAAAAAAAAACCAAAGTTTTGGGCAAAGCATTTTCCATGGCCTTTTTATTTTTTAAAAACTTTTTACTCCTCTTTTTTTTTTTTCTTCAGTTCAAAATGACTTTTCAAAGTTTAGCTAGGACTTGCTGCAGGATTTCAAAGTAGCCTTTCAATTGCAAATATCACAAACAATGAGTAATCTCAACATCAATAGAAAAAAGTTAGCAGGTTTTAAAGTAGCCAGAAAAGAGAGAAATAGCTTGAGAGTCATTTTAACTCTATAGGGGTAGGTCCACCATTTGAACTCTGAATTTTCCTTGATGTAATTTGTCCTTTGGTAAAAACTTGTGCACAAGAATTGGCTATAACCAAATGGAGCCTTAGAAAACCCGGCATGCCTTTGACCCTTTCCATTTACACAAATACTTGCAAGTAGAGGCGCCATAATTATCAAACATAAACCCAGCTGGGGTGCCTAACGGGGGTCTTTCTTCTTGCCTTTCCTCATTTTTGCCTTTCCCACTTTTCTTCTCTTTTTAGAAGCAACTGAACTGTAGTCTAGGGTTTAGTGTCATGGATTAGAGTGTGCTGATTGTGGGTGGGGGCTTCTCAGTGTTTCATCACTGAGTTGGCCCCACCCTCTCTGAGCTGAAGAACTCAGTCTCGCATTTATCTGCAAACAAGACAGTTCGGTTTCCTCTTTTGCAAATGCACAGAAAAGCCAATTGAGATTAATCTTGAGAGGAAAAAGGCAAAGGAGAAAGCCCTTTAGAGTGCACTTCCAAATCAAATTAGGATCCCAAACAACAGCTTCCTAGGAAAAGAACCAGCTCAGAGTAAACCCAGGACCATCAACAAAAAGGCATGGTCTGGAGTTCAGGAGGGACCTACCAGTTCCGCCAGAGGAGGAGCTCGGAGTCAGGGGCCCGAAAGGGCCATGATGGTACCTGGCCCAGAGTTCAGGCTACTCCTTGGGGGGAACTGAGTCTTCTCTTATGCCCACATCTAGGTGTGAGGACCAAGACTCAGAGCCACACCCAGGAAGCCTTGAGCAAGTGGACTCACTGTGGTTGGGTTACAGTTTGGTTTTATACATTTTAGGGAGATAGGGGTTACAAGTTAAAGTCATAAATCAATACATGGAAGGCTTACATTGGCTTGGCCTGAAAAGGTGGGTCATCTCGAAGTGGGGGCTTACAAGTTATAGGTGGGTTTAAAGATTCTTTAGCTGACAATAGGCTGAAAGAGTTAAGCTTTCTCCAAAATCCAGGAGTCAGTGGAACGGAATGTTCAAGTTAAGATAAGAGCCTTCTTTCATATGATGCTATACCGGAATCAGGTCGGGAAGTAAACCTCATCATAAAAAACCTGTTTACTGAGATTTTATCATTTGTAGGTGTGACTCACTAGGCCCCCTTAGAAAGGAATTTGGGCAGAAGAAAAAGATCGGAGTTCAGTCCTCATGCTTCTGCCAACATCCTGCCACTAGTCCGCTTTTACAGTGAAGCCCTGGGTGCTACCTGATAATTTCTCTTCCTGAGCCACTGGTGAGTCTGCCCAGATCCACAGATGACCCTCAGTCCCTTTATCTCCCCTAAGTGTTCAGCCCACACTGGGATGGCTGTGCCCTCTCTGCTGATAGTGCAGCTCAGCTCTCACCAGACTGTTCTGGGGGTACCAAAGATCCCTGTCTGACCATCTTTGTACACCTCCTATGGGATATGCAAATACAGTTTTTAAAATTTCTCTTTGATGTCTGTCTTCTTTCACCTATGTTTTACTTTGCTTACAAGTGTGTTTTCTAAATCACCATGTATCTGGGATTTTCCATGTGTCTTTATGTTATTGATTTCTAGTTTGATTCCATTGGCTATGAGAGCACAGAGCATACATTCTGTGATTTCTATTATTTTAGATTGTTCCATGTGTTTTTTATGGCCCAGAATGTGGTATGTCTTGGTGAATGTCCCCTTATTCTGTTGCTGGATGAAGTATTCCATAAATGTCAATTCTATCCAGTTGACTCATGGTGCTGTGGAGTTCAACTATGACCTTCCTGATTTTCTCTCTGCTATGTCTGTCCATTACTGGTAAGTGGAGAAGTCCCCAACTATAACAGTGGATTCATCTAGTTCTCCCTGCAGGCTATCACTTTATACCTCATGTGTTTTAATCCTCTGTTATTAGGCATATACTCATTAAGGATTTTTATACCTTCTTGGATAATTGACTTTTTTTCTCATTAACCAATTCCCCTCTTTATTCCTGATGCTTTCCCTTGTTCTAAGTCTTCTGGCTCAAACTAAGCTTTCTTTTAATTAGTGTTAGGATGATATAGCATTCTTTATACCTTTACTTTTAAACTATATGTGTCTTTATATAGAGAGAGGTTTTCTTGTGATACTATATAGGTCTTTTATTAACTTTACAATCTGTGTTTAATTGATATATTTAGACCACTGAAATTTAAAATAATTATTGATATAATTGGATTAGCATACACCACATTTGTCACTGTTTTCTAGGCATTGAATTTGTTCTTTGTTTCTATTTGTATTTTTCTATAATTTTCTGCCTTTTTAAGAAACTACTTTATGGAGGTATGATTGACATACAAAAAGCTGTAGTTATTTTTTGTATAAGATTGGATGATTTGGGACATAAGTATACATCTATGAAAACATCATCACAATCTATTCCATAAGCATGTCCAATAACTCCAGAATTTCCTCCTGCACTTTTATTATTAAATATTTTTCTGTAGTAAGGACACTTAATGTATGATCTACCCTATTAACATTTTTCCAATATAAAATACAGTATAATTTACCACAGGAACTGTGCTATACAGTATATCTTTGGGGCTCATTTATCTTACATAAATCAAAATTTGTACCTTTGTATTTTGTTTTTCCAGCTTTATTGAGGTATGGTTGACAAATAAATACTGTACATACTAAAGGTACACAACTGTTTCTGCTTCATTTATTTCTGCCTTAATCTTTTCCTTCCTTCTACTGAACCTAAGGTAAGTTCCTCATAGACAGCATTTACTTGGATCTGGTTTTTCTATTCATTCAGACACTATATCTTTTGATTAATGAGTTTAATCTATTTACATATAAGGTACCTATTTATAATTAAAGACTTAACCATTGGCACTTTGTTAATGGTTTTCTGTCTGATTTTCTGTTCTTTTGTTACTCTTTCTCTCTTGCTATCTTCCTTAGTGATTTGATGTTTTGTTTATTTGCTTTTAGTGATATACTTGAATTTATTTTCCCATTTTTGGCCCACTAAAGAAACTTGAACAGTAGAAATCCTCTATGTTTCTGAACATTTATACAAATTTACATTTTTCACATGTTAAAAGCCCTGCATTTCATAGCTGTAGGGAGGATGAAGCTAGTGATAATGTCAGTGAGGAGGAATCTCAACTGATCCTCCTCATCATACATGAGAACAGAAAGCACTTTCCTCTAAATTTAAAGTTGCAAATATTCCTCTATGTTCAATATTTGACACAGTTGTTAAGACTCTCTTCTTCATGTCACTGTGATGCACAGTGACATGATGGTTATAGAAATGCAAACCTTTAGAAGAAAGGAATGTATACTTTGCTGGTATCTTCTAGGGTATAATGGTCAGAAAAAAACACTGCTTATAGGAATTTTAGGATTTCCCAAAATTTGTACCACAGCATCAGGCCCTTCAAGTATTTTCAGTCTCCATCATGTACAGGGCCACTTTCTCTGCCTATGCTTTACTGCAGGGGCACTGAGAATTAAGTGTCCTGAAATTATCAATGTCAATGTCAGCAGCATTGACACCTATGATAAGTTAAATTGTCAAAGAATAGAAGATGCATGTCCGTTATTCCACAGTATCTTATGAATATCGTATTTAGTATTGTAGCATGTGTACATTCCATAAAGTCTTTTCATGAAACTAATCTTAGTGAGAAAGGTGTTCTCCGTCCCTGGGATTGTCGCCTGTGTT